>OY744503.1:7966194-8209435 GCA_963556185.1 Pseudopediastrum boryanum
AGAGGCAGAGACATGTGGAGCACGTCTTAACAGACAGGACACTGGGTGTTGCACTGTATGGAAGCTAGTACGCTGTGCAGCAACAGCAGCAGCAGCTTTCACAGGCCTCTTTAGATGCAGGAGAGGCAAAGGCAGGTGGAGCACCTCCTAAATATACAGGACACTGGGTGTTGCACTGTATGGAAGCTAGTATGCTGTGCAGCAACAGCAGCAGCAGCTGCCACAGGCCTCTTTAGATGCAGGAGAGGCAGAGGCATTTGGAGCACCTCCTAAATATACAGGGCACTGGGTGTTGCACTGTATGGAAGCTAGTACGCTGTGCAGCAACAGCAGCAGCAGCTTTCACAAGCCTCTTTAGATGCAGGAGAGGCAGAGACATGTGGAGCACGTCTTAACAGACAGGACACTGGGTGTTGCACTGTATGGAAGCTAGTACGCTGTGCAGCAACAGCAGCAGCAGCTGTCACAGGCCTTTAAGATGCAGGAGAGGCAAAGGCAGGTGGAGCACCTCCTAAATATACAGGACACTGGGTGTTGCACTGTATGGAAGCTAGTATGCTGTGCAGCAACAGCAGCAGCAGCTTTCACAGGCCTCTTTAGATGCAGGAGAGGCAAAGGCAGGTGGAGCACCTCCTAAATATACAGGGCACTGGGTGTTGCACTGTATGGAAGCTAGTACGCTGTGCAGCAACAGCAGCAGCAGCTGCCACAGGCCTCTTTAGATGCAGGAGAGGCAAAGGCAGGTGGAGCACCTCCTAAATATACAGGACACTGGGTGGTGCACTGTATGGAAGCTAGTATGCTGTGCAGGAACAGCAGCAGCAGCTGCCACAGGCCTCTTTAGATGCAGGAGAGGCAGAGGCATTTGGAGCACCTCTTAACATACAGGACACTGGGTGTTGCACTGTATGGAAGCTAGTATGCTGTGCAGCAACAGCAGCAGCAGCTTTCACAGGCCTCTTTAGATGCAGGAGAGGCAAAGGCAGGTGGAGCACCTCCTAAATATACAGGGCACTGGGTGTTGCACTGTATGGAAGCTAGTACGCTGTGCAGCGACAGCAGCAGCAGCTGTCACAGGCCTCTTTAGATGCAGGAGAGGCAGAGACATGTGGAGCACGTCTTAACAGACAGGACACTGGGTGTTGCACTGTATGGAAGCTAGTACGCTGTGCAGCAACAGCAGCAGCAGCTGTCACAGGCCTTTAAGATGCAGGAGAGGCAAAGGCAGGTGGAGCACCTCCTAAACATACAGGGCACTGGGTGTTGCACTGTATGGAAGCTAGTACGCTGTGCAGCGACAGCAGCAGCAGCTTTCACAGGCCTCTTTAGATGCAGGAGAGGCAGAGACATGTGGAGCACGTCTTAACATACAGGGCACTGGGTGTTGCACTGTATGGAAGCTAGTATGCTGTGCAGCAACAGCAGCAGCAGCTTTCACAGGCATTTTTAGATGCAGGAGAGGCAGAGGCATGTGGAGCGCCTCTTAATGTACAGGGCACTGGGTGTTGCACTGTATGGAAGCTAGTATGATGTGCAGCAACAGCAGCAGCACCAGCAGCAGCAGCAGCTTTCACAGGCCTCTTTAGATGCAGGAGAGGCAAAGACAGGTGGAGCACCTCCTAATATACAGGACGCTGGGTGCTGCACTGTATGGAAGCTAGTATGCTGTGCAGCAAAAGCAGCAGCAGCTGTTACAGGCCTCTTTAAATGCAGGAGAGGCAAAGACAGGTGGAGCACCTCCTCCTATACGGGAAGCTGGGTGCTGCACTGTATGGAAGCTAGTATGCTGTGCAGCAAGAGCTGAAGCCTGGGTGTAAGGGGTACAGGCTGGAGAACCCTGACCGCATGCATCTTTGGACCGTAGGGCATCATGCCTGCCGCCCGTGAGGCAATGCTAGTAGGGCGGGTATATGAGTGGACGGCTGTCTCAATTCGGGCGGGCGGTGTCAACTCGGGCGGGGCGGCTGCTGAGACCGCTGGCCTGCCGTGAGTGCCGGCCCATTTGCAGCTGCGCTATTGCAGCGCTGTTCGTATGTGCAAGTCCTTGCGACGATCAATTGCAATTTCAATGCCCCCATTTGATGTGGTTCTTAAAACGCGGGCGCAGTTTATACGGTCAATATCAATGTCAACGCAATGTCCATGTAACATGTGTAAGTCACTACAGGTAATATCACCCAGTCTCTTCATTTTTTTTCTAATTTGATACCAAGCTTCATACAGTCATCGTGCTTTGCATTAGCTTAGGCGGGCTTAACATTACAACATCTTCCATCTTCCATCGCTGGATCCGCAGTTGCGAGAAGGACGCCGATACAGGGCGGTAACCCGCGTTGCTATTTCATATGCGATAGCTGAAACTCACGGGTACGATGATGTATACGATAGCACGCTCAACATGATGTACGGGAAGGTGCTGCCAGTGAGGTTTGACATCTCAGCTGTAGTTAAACCCTAAACCCTAAACCCTAAAAACGGTTGTTCTTCCACTGACATGTGGAGTTGTATTAATGATTGGGTCATACAAGCCTTAACTGTGGTGTCTGGGCCCACATGGCTGGTTGCAGGCTGAACAGGCTGAAGTGTCTGCAGCTGTCTGCCAGGCGTCTGCAAAACCGTCTGCCACCCTACCATAAGTTATAATATGACCGAGGACAAGTATTCGGCTGAGCAGCAAGACCACGACCTACATATTGTCTATGGGTGTGCAGCAGAATGTTCTGTCAACCAGTCATGCTTAGGGCTACCCTGGATGCTGCATTTAAGGGGGAGGCAGAGTCTAAATAATGGGTGCCTTTGGGGCCAGTTGATAAAGGGGCAGGGTCATACTGTGACCTGTGACACTACAAGTGACTAGCACAGTAGTGCTCAGAATTGATCTGCCATCCTGAGAGTCCTCTGATGAAACCAGCAGTCATGCTGAGCATAGTGCCCCTACCTTCTCCTGTCACATTCAGGTTCTTTAATCCTGCCACTGGCCATGAAGTGGCCATCCGGATTGCACCCAACCCATTCTCTGCTGATGGGGCCTTACGCTGGCCCTTTTATGCACAGGTAAGTTTGTGTTTTCCTCAAGTATATAGCACATTTAGTGAGACACCCCAGGGCGTCAGCAGATCCCACCGTATCTGCACGGAGCATGGATAATGCATGACAAGGGCAATGGTGCATATGCTGATCCCTACGCACAGGACTGTACGGTGGCTGCCGCAGCCACAGGGATCATCAGTATAAAGCAGAGGGTCCATCTGCCATAGTCTGTACCTCTGACTCTGTATGCATGACATCGAATCACCTAGCATACCATCTGCGATGCTATTCATGCCCAATGAGCGTCCGGTGTGCTAGGACAAGCAATGAGCAAATCTTTGCTGACACTACCCATGATGGTTTGCAGGCAACTCCACTGCTGGCAGGCCGTGTGGACTGTGGCACTGCCTCTCTGATGACCTGGCTAGAGAAGCCCAGTGTGGTGATGACAGGGACCACAACACCCACAGTGTATGTGGTGAAGCGTTTCAAGACAAGGCTAGGCTGTGAAGAGGTCCCGCAGCATACAAGAGAGAAATATGAAGGGCAGATGGAGATCCAGATGATTTCCAGGGAGCTTGCAAAGGAGTTCAACAAGCTGCTGGAGGTAATATAGTGATATGTGTTGTTACAATAAGTTGGAACCTTGTTATTGTTAGAATATTCATGGTGCTGAGCATGAGGAGGGGGAAGCAGGGCCGCAAAGGGATTGGGCATGCTTCTGCGCATCACCTCTTGTAACCGACTCATAAGCCTGTCTGTGAGAAGAATAGTTCCAATCCCATCGGGCTCCTATCAGTACCCTTGTAAGCTGAATGCGCCGCTCATTATGGTCGTGGTTCCTAGTGGGTTTCAGATGATGGTGTGACCACTACTGCATTGCTCACTTCCTGTTATGCAGAGTAGGACTTAATACCCGATTATGTGTAGAGTCTACAACGGCTATAAACATGCCTTCCTTGATGGTCTGTGCAGACTTAACCAATTGCAAGGGCTCCTGCTTAGCTCCCCACGGTTCAGCTTTCCCCTTCAGTTGCCGACCAGGATGATTCAAAGGTGGCCTAACGTGACAGGTGATGTAAGAAGCAGCTACGGTGGGACCTACTTTTCCTGCAAAATCAATGTTCTTCACCAGTGAGGCAAATGCCAACTTAGTGTGTGTACTTGCACTGCTGACTGAACTGCAGGGTGTTCCTGGATCCAAGTACGTGCTCTTCAACACAGTTGACCTGCTGGCAATCCGGCAGGAGGCAACCACTAAGTACTACACCATGGAAGCCTTGCTGCCTGGAGATGACTACAAGAAGTGGAGCAACAACTTTGGCTTTGTGACAGAGGGCGAAGACTACTCTGCCACCCTCCAGGCCTTCAGCCACTGGACCTATCACATGTCCGGTGGACTGCTGATGGTGGTGGACCTGCAGGGGTGTGTAAAGACTACCAAGGGCGTGCCAGCTTATCTGCTGACAGACCCAGCCATCCACTGCACTGACCCCCTGAGGTTCCAGCCCACCAACTGCTGCAAGGAGGGCTTTGAGAGATTCTTTGCCACCCACAAGTGCAATGGGGTGTGCAAGAAACTTGGCCTGCCTCGCCACAGGCTTCAGCCTCGTGAGAGCATCATGGCTGGGACTGTGCTGGCCTGAGATCCCGCAGTACCTGGTGGTTGTGGCGGCCTGGGCATTACTTTACTGAGGTGCGTTTTCTGCTGGACTGCATCCTTGCTTGCTGATGGTACCATTGGCTTTGGCAAGGATCCGTCCTGGCAATTGTACTTTCTATAGTTTCATCTTCAATCAGTGGTGAGATGGCACCGTGCTTCAGTCTGCCGCTGTTCTGGTCAGGTATTGCAATCTACACTACCCAGGTGCCTCTGGTACTTACGTTAATGAAGGAGTGGTCCCGTCACCCCACTTGGATTGGCTGCCATGAGTGTGAGTACTCTGTGTGAAAAGTATGTATTGTTCCCCATGTGTCATCTAGTCACCAGGCTGATGTGTGGACTTGCTCCATCTTCATTCAATTATATGCAGGCAAGTGCATATACTGCTTGGCATACCCGGGGATTTGTGGGGCTTGGGCGGCTGTTCCCAGCAAGCCTGCAAGCATGCAAGCTGTCACTTCTGGTTTAGTACTGTACCAGTGGCTTCTCCAGCATATTTCCATGATTACATGCATGATTAAGCTTGACTCAATGTGCAGGCAAATAGAAAGGCAGGTTCTCCAGTCTGCTACTGTAGGTTTCTGGTCAGGTCGAGTGTGCAGTCTGATTACTACTCCCTTTGGCAACAAAGAGAGTCTCAGCGGTTGCTTTCGCTTTGAGGTAGGCACACCAAGGGCATCTGGTGTTGTAGTAATGGATTGCTCCTGGCACGACTCCTTTAGTTTGGCTGATACTGCGGGCATATTTGTACAGTCACCAATCGTGGTGATTGTCATCCTGACTTAGCGGTCTGTTGTGCCAGTAGGTTGATAAGTGTGCTGCTGCTCCATGTTGGTTACTGCATTTGCGGACAAGTGCAACGTCTGCTTAGCATTTGCCCTAATATCTGTGGGGCTGTCCCCATCCAGTGCATGCAAGCTTTCATGCTGGTTAAGTGAATGTAGTCTGAAAAGCTGATCGCTCGTTGCTACTGTCCTATGCCCGCCCGTTCTATGCTTGGTGGGACAGTGGTGTGTGCATGCCTTACCCGATGCTGCCACACCTGGTTCGTCAAATGGTGGGAGTCGGCCTGTACATTTGCTTGTAATACCTTCTAGTAAAATGTGCATTGCAGAAAGGGGCTGGAGTGCTGGACAAGCTTTGTTAATTCTGTTGCTGGCCATGTGAGTGCTGAATACTTTTGTCGGATCAGGTAATGGCCCCTACCGGCTGCCCCTTTCTCAAGGAGATGGACTATCACACGTCCACCACACCTACTACTGACATTGTAAAAGGTTGGGTAATAGGCATACTGGCAGTGCTGGCAGTGCCCTGCATCAGCAGGCTCTGGAGGTCCCAAACTGTATTGCGTGTTGTGAAGCCTCGTCTGCCACGCAGGAGGATTTCCTGATGATAGCACTGCAGACCCTTTGAGCCGCAATTTACTGCATTGGTTGAATGTGCTTGGGTTATGGCTACATTTTCTGAGAGATAGGCATGCCCAGCTTGCTGCATGCGCTGTACCATATATATGTGCCTGCACTGGGACTCACAATGTTTGTACAACAAACAAAAGCTGTTCTGTTCTAATTTGGGTTCATCAGCTGTGCATCTGGTGATTGTGGTCGCTAGCCTTGTGTGCATCCACTGACAGCCAGCACTGTGCAGCCGTGCTGTTTGCAAGATAACCGGCTCTCATACGGGCCACATACTCTCTGCATGCAAATACATCGGTGTGCGGCAACCATTGACCATGCTCAATTTGAATAAAAAGAAGGGGGAGTTTTAGGTGTACATAAATGCATCGAATACGTCCTCTTTGCATCTGGGTGCATTTTGGTGAGGTGGCAATGATACTCTCCAAGTGGACATAAGGGTTTTGGGCTGGTTTCATGGACGAAGTGGACTGGCTGAGTGGTGTTCTGGGAAAACATTGTGGACCTCAGCGCGAGGAGACCGTGTATTGTTCTCCAGCGTGGGATTGTGGGAATTGTTCCTTGGTGTGAAGATTACACGGATCCCTTATTACCATTTGGACCTCAGCACGTAGATTGTGCAGGCATAGATGGAAGGAACGTGATCTGCCCCTTTGGAAAGTTGAGCGCTTGTAAGTATGCTGGAGCTGGCTACCTATGTAAGCCTTAGAAGTGTACAGCCACATGCTAGCTAGGACGGTAGTGATAACTGTGATGATATCAGGGCTCAGGCTGCCTGGACTGCAAAGTTGAACGGCCGTAGCAACTGCATGACGGTCACGGACATTTAGGCAATATTATGTGACTATCTGCAATGACTGGCCTCTATAAACATAGTTAAGCGCAACGAATGCAGTTGATTCTGCGGCCTGACTATCAATGTGAGAAGAAATTGACTCCGAGCTGCAGGTCACCTCCAAGGTAGTGAAGGTCGGCCGGCCTAGGACGGCGAGTGCGACGCGACAACCGCCGCCGAAGGCAGAGGCGTCAAGCCTGGTGGTTGAACTCAGCTCACACCGTCCAAGCGGCAAGCGGTTCACAACGGGAGTCCGCTGATCTTACCGCAACCGGTAACTGACTCCGTCGCTATCTACGTTACAAGCGGAATAG
This sequence comes from Pseudopediastrum boryanum, assembly GCA_963556185.1. Lineage (NCBI taxonomy): Eukaryota > Viridiplantae > Chlorophyta > Chlorophyceae > Sphaeropleales > Hydrodictyaceae > Pseudopediastrum > Pseudopediastrum boryanum. The sequence goes on from OY744503.1 coordinate 7,973,452, forward strand.
CGCTTAGTGCTGTTGCGCCACAAAGTCTGGCCCGGCGACCACTTGCATTGGTTCAACGTGACTGAAAGCTGACTCTACCCACTCTGAACGGTGCTCTTGCACCTTTGTACGGACCTTCTCGTCCCGTTCCAGCGAGCAAGCAGTAAGGCTGCCGCGCGCATGCAGGGCGGGCATTGCCAGCACAGTGCGTACAGACGTGAGTGTACGACGGTAGAAGTAGCTGCATTGAGTAAGGATTCCTGTTTGACGGTCACCCCTCTCATCACATTGCATACTTTCAAGCTGGAATCCAAGGCAACTCGCCCACCCGAGCAGCATGCGGGGGCTATACTCTATTCTTGCCTGGCCGTGCCGTCTGCATGCCCGCATTGTCTTCTGCAGGTCGCCCCACTCATACTAGCTAGGGTATTCGTGGCGAGCAAGTGGCTTACGCACCGATGCTAACTGCTAATGCCTGCAGATACCACTGTCGTAAGGGACCGGACGATTTTAGGAGGAAATTCCTGTCTGATTATACTGCTCGTTGGAGAAGCATCAAGCGGCATATAGTCAGGTGAGACTTCATGCATGGTCTGCTGTGCTACCAGCATGTTTCGGTTGCATGCAGGGGGCGGAGTCCAGGCAAACAGCCCAATGATCAATTGGGAGCCTGATGCAGAGCTATACTGGACCAGCATGCCCTAGGTCACTCAAGACTCACTAATTCTTTTGTTCTCTTTGTCACTGTATTCAGGTGGTATCCAGCTTGAGCTCATTAGTTGATCGCGGCTGGCATCGGCCTCTGTGCGGTCAACAGCAATGACAGTGTCGTCAGCAACCCACATAGCCAGTGCTGCTTGCTATGCTGTCATTGACCTAGGAACTTATGGCACGGGCTATGCCTCATCAATGCCTGAGGAGGACAACGTAGTACTTACCACCAAGTACCCTCACCAGCCCCCCTCACACAACTACTGCAAACAACCCAGCGCCGTTGTGTACAAGCGGCTGTGTCCCAGCCCTTCCTCCCGCTCCGATTGGAAGTTTATTGGCACCGGCTTTTACTCAGAGGTCGCATTGCGTGGGCTTACCAAAGACGAACGAGACCAGTACGTCTTGATCAAGCACCCTAAGTTGATCCTTGCTGAAGAACCTCGCCGTGTCAAATCACCGCCTGGGCTTTCAGCAGAAGATGTCCTCACTGACTGGATCTCGGCGCTGGCGGGGCCTGCAATCGCCGCCTTCAAAACCCAGTGGGGCAGCTACCCCGGCTTCAGCCCCAACTCCATCCACTGGACCTTCACTGTCCCTGCTTCATGGAGCCATCATGCCAAGAGCACCATCCGTGCCGCTGCTTATGCCGCTCACCTCATCCCCACACTCAACTCTCCATCCCTGAGCCTCTACTGTGAACCGGAGGCAGCCGCACTGAACGTACTCTGTGAGAACAACATGAGGCTGACTACCGGGGACAGGGTCTTGGTGATTGATGCCGGTGGGGGTACTGTAGACGTGTACATTGGGGAGGTGGTGAAGCAGAAGGACGGGGAGCGTGCGCTCAAGGAGGTTGTCCCCTGCAATGCAGTCCTGGCAGGTGGGAGCTTCCTAGATGCACACTTCAAGCAGTGGATGGTGGAGCAGCTGGGCATTAATATGCAGACATGGCAGCAGTACGAGCTTGAACAGCCCAACAAGGCTCGTCAGATGCTGGCACAGTGGGAGGCTGCCAAAGGTCACTTTGGGTGGGATGGTAAGTGTGATGACTTCAGGCTGGACATGCCAGCAAGTCTGCTCAGCATCTTGCCGAAGGATGTGCAAGACAGGCTTGAAGACGCTGATGACCAGCTGATTGTGACAGCTGCTGCAATGAAGCAGGTCATCTTTGCACCAGTGGTGAGTGACTGTTGACGTCAATTTTCAGGCATACCTTCGGGTTATTTTGGCAGTGAGCGTTCTATAGGAACTACCCTAGCTGGAAACACATACTTATTGATGTGTATCGCTCATTATACCACATATGCGGCAAACATGGTCTACTTGGTCAAGGGATCAGGGGCTACCTGCTGGCCTGCCACATGCTAACAATAGAGGCACACACTGGATTTTGGAGCAGCCAGGTAGCGTCTTCAGAACCGCAGAGGATAGCCTGGCTGGTAGTAATTGTAACTGTTCATTGCATCCTGGATCCTTTTTGGTTAGTCCCATTTTGTTTTAGACCTCTTGTTGGACTCCTAGCCGTATAACGAATTGTACTCCTGGCACCATGGCGCTGCTGCAGTGTGGAATAAGTGCATGGGCCAAAACTACTATAAGTTCTGCAAAAATTGCTTTGTTCACTGACTGATATGCCATGCACGTAGATAGGCCCTGGATGTGCACTGTATGCCAATCATGTTGCCCATGAGGTGCACATAACTTCACTCTTACTTATGTGCACGGAACACAGCAGGTATATGGTGCAGACAGTGCACATTGCTTCCGTATGTGCAAATTATGCGTATGTAAAAGTTTTGACAGAACTATTCATGTGCTGCTTGCCAACAAAGCTGCAGCCTATCTCATGTTTATGATTAAATGTTTGTGAGGAGGATGTTAGCGGGATGCATAAGACTCTGGTCGTGTCCGCACCTAAAACAGTCAACTTGCAAATTGAGGGGGGTTATACAGTATCCTCAGTACTGAGCTTTGGAGTCGTCAATAGAACTGGCCCTCCATGCCATCCTTCTTGACAATCGCCTCCCAAGATGCTACACAATGCATAACTAATTGGTCACCAAGCTCATTCTCTGGGCTTCATTGTTTTGAAATCTTTTTTCCCTTTCTGCAATTTAATTGCTGATCTCATTGGTTTCCTGATCCTTCAACCCGTATAGTACTTGTAGCACATGTATTTGTAAAGTGCTTGCGGGTCCACCTCATCCTGCTGCTGTTGCCAAATGCCGGGTGATTATGCAGGTGGAAGACATCAAGACACTGATCTACAAGATGCTGACGAGTGCATCCATTGCTGTTGATTACTCCTTCCTTGTGGGTGGGTTTGGTAACAGCCCATACCTTTGGCAGTGTATGAGGGAGGCTCTCAGCAATAAGACCGCTCCACTTCATAAACTTCACACATGTGGCAATGGTGGAGCAGCAGTCATGAAGGGTAAGTCCAAATGCCTTCAGCTGTTTGTTATTCAGAGAGTCCTACGAGTCATTGTGGTTGTCCTGGTTTTTCTCAGCCAGTCTTTGCAGCTCAGAATGAACTAATCCGCAACTGCTAAGACCATTGCTTGGACCTCTTCCAGCCTTATATGGGCACGCCCGCCACTCCAACCATTGGTATCATAGAGACAACCTCAAGGTCAATATGAGTGCTACTCACCAGTGTTTCCTGCAGCGTTCTTGCCTGCCTGATCCGCCCTGTCCCTCGGTGTTTCCTCCCTTGAAAGTGACTAGTGTTCTGCATAATAGCTACTGCATTGAACGTGGTCATGTCCCATCAGGCAACTCAATAGTACCAGTACCGTCCAGTACTTATCAGCAATTGCAATGGTTGCTTAATGTCGTGAACAGCAAATTACTGAAGCAAAGGTACCAGAGGGTAACCCAGAGGCCATGGAGACTCAGCAGATGAGTACTTAGTTGGTTGTTCCGAGGACCCTAGCCATACATTATAGCAGCATTTCATATGTACAGCTGAGCACATTCGGTCCCGGCCTTGACCAAAAGCGAGTAGTGGGAACCCTTACCCCTAAGTGACCACTCCTGGTTATGAGCCGTGTACAGTGCTCATGTGGCCCGGCATGCATGAGGCCGGATGCTTGTTGAATGGGAGGCTTCTGCCCTTGCAGCTAAAAATAGACTGACAACATCCAGCATGCTTGCATGCTTTGCTGCTTCCTTTGTTCATTCATATGCAGCTTGCACTGCTCGTGTGCTTGCATTGAGACTGCTGTGTCCAATAGATGTTCCTATAGGTAGTCGTTGTTTCCCTGTCTTTGAGTGAGTGGGTGGACGCCGGGCGTTGGCCCTGCGTAAATTTAAGGAAAAGGCGGTACTAGCACGGGTGGTGCGTTCCCCTTACCCTGTTCTCCTCCGGTTGAAACCATGTTTCGCTCGTTGAGCCATTGCCTGCCACATTGATTTGCTCCGGACTTGGGGGGGGGGGGAAGTGTAGGGGGGTCACATGGGATGTTGGCCAGCATGCTGTAAAAAAATGCTTAGCACTATTATAGTGGAGGACAGCAAAACGCCTGCATAAGTAGGCCCAATATCACTACTATAGTGGAAATGCCTTGGTCTATTAAATGGCCTGACATACTTGCCTCTCTTGCAGTCGCATTTCTGTCTATCCATATCTGCTTTCGGCACACACTAATTGAAACTGGTTGAAGCCAGCCATGCCGCACGGCCAGAGAGCCATGCAGTATCTATCTCATAGTACATTATCGTGTGATTGTGTGTCTCCAGAACAAGTTGTGCCATCCGTTTCTTCTGTGTGCAGGAGCTCTGATGGGCTGCAAAGACCCTTCGCTTATAGCTGGCAGAAGAGCAGCTGTTGCATATGGGGTGGAGACTGGCCGCAAGTGGGTCCAGGGCATTGACGATGATGAGCACAAAGAGTGGATTGAAGAGGCAGGGTACTACAGGGTAGGCAAGGTCTTCAGAAAGTTTGTGGCACCAGGCCAGCTGCTGGAGCCTGGTGAGAGCATCACCCATAACTTCTACCCAGTGTACGTTGGTCAGAATGAGGTCCAATTCAACATATACACCACAAAGAAAGACAAGGCAAAGTACATCAGTGACCCGGGTATGGTCAAGGTTGGCACATGTACGCTGAAGCTGCCTGAGCCTTGCAGGGACCCGGACCAGCAGAGCATCTGCTGCACCATGGTGTTTGGCCAGGCTGAGCTGAAAGTAAATGCAGTGGATGTGGCTTCTGGCAAAGAGGTGGCAACGACCCTGAAGTTCAATCATGTTTGAGACTTTGCTGGCATCAGTTTGCATCCTTGCAGGCAGGCCTGAACTGGGTTCATGAGATAGATCATTGCAGAGCATCGGGGATGTGCAGGCATGAGCTGAATATGTCAGTATGGGCATGGGGTTGAACAATGGACACAAGGACTGCCAGGAATGTCATTACATGCCGCCCAGATTCTTAATTGAGAAAAAAATATCAAAAATGCCGCCCATGGATTAGTAGTGGCAGGTATGAGAGATGGTACCTGAGTTAGTGCGTGTTGCTCTGCTGTAATGTTTGATACAGCTATACATGAGATAGAGGACTGCACAGCTTTCGGGCCGTGCAGCGCCCGCGGCATAACTCCCTGCAGCTCGTTGGTATGCGGAGAGAAGAAAACGAGACAGAGAGTTGATAAACAGGCAGCAGGACTATATGGGCTGCACGCTGTGTATCTGCTCTCCACATACTAACAAACTGGATGGAGTTATGCCGCGGGTGCTGCACGGCCCGAAAGCTGTGCAGTGATCTATCTCATATATATGGGCTGCACGCTTCAGCTTGCGATGGGCTCTATGCTAGACAATGATATGCAATGATATGCAATGATTCTGCAGCTCAAGTGAGCACAAGCTAGGTTACGCAACCCCTGGCATCTTGGCACACGCATACTGTTGTTTGCAAGTGCAGGGAAGTTTACTGCAGCTTGCAACCGGCACGCCGAGCAGTTGTGGGGCTGCCAGATTAGTCAATCATCACACTCAAACCATAAGAGTTTCCTGGCATATAGCAGCACCTTTGTGCGGACTGGCAGGTACATGCCTGAGACGTTGGCTAGTCACAAAGCAAGCTGTTTATAGGGCGCTTGCGGTGCTTAACATGTGATTGCCTTGTTCTCTTGGATGGTCAGGCAGTCTTGGCTCTCTGATAGCCAGCTTGCCTCTTGGTCTCAATCTTTGGCCCCCACATACTAACTAAACTGGATGAAGTTATGCCGTGGGGCGCTGCATGGCGCAAGAGCTGTTTGCTTGTTTGGTTGTTGGCCTGTTCTTTATGTATGCTTACAGTTTTGTGTCCCAGTGGTCCCTTGTCCTTGCGTCTCATTAAGCACAGTCCCAAACTGACAGTGCCAACGGCATATACATAAATCACTGCACATATCTGATATACCACTGCTGTCAAACAGCAACGGCGTACATGAGATAGGAGTGGGCGATATGTGACTGCTAAGTTTTCGGGGAGTGCAGCGCCCACGGCACATACCCTAATTGTTTGTCTATGGCGGCATATCTGATCATACATGCAAGGATTTTCTGGTGACAGGCAGTGATAGGAGTTATGCCTGCAAGTGTTAGTTTGAGAGCCTGAAGCAGGTCCTGCCCCCCCTCAAGTCCCGATGCACCCCGGCAGCAGACACACATAGACCAAGGGCCTTTTGTGCTGACTCCTTGGCGCTGCTCCAATGCAGACAAAGGAATCAGCAAACAAACTTTACTGTATGAAAACCGCAAATGGGGTGCTACTTTTAACCGGCAAACATGCATGCAAACCGACAAACAGGCATACAACCGGCAGCCACCTGCCAGAGCACTAAACTACTAGTTGAGCCAACTATCCAAGCTGTTGTGTCCGGAACATCCAAGGTGTGGCAACCGCAAAGGGCTGCTAGCTTGAAACCACCAACTCACAGTAATGGGACGCTTATCAAGTTAAAACCAAACCTACAATGTACCCTGTCCCTGAGCATACCAACAACTATGGCAAATCAGAGGTTTGCGAACTGGCCAGCAGCAGACAGCTTAACAGACAGCAACATAATTTGATGCAGGAGGACAGTCAGCCACATGCATGACCTTCCTGCCATACCATCATCATATGGCAGCCCATAGCTGCAGCTAGTAACTCACAAACTGACAAACACTCTCCTAGTGACAAGGGCTTGACCGACGTCATTAACACCGAGGAGCAAATACCATATTTGTTTCAGTGAAACAGCTGTGCAAGGTCCTTCCTTGGGCCCCCTTGACATGGAAGAGCTGGACCTGCTTTGGCCAATTATTGCACTACCTAACATTGGATGCTCCTTATTCATCCATAACCTTGGAATGCAAGTGTCCAGTTCCGATCCTGCCGGGAGAAGCATTGCCCTGAAGGCATGGTTGGCATACAAAGAAATGTTATGCTGTAGCATGCATGCTCTCCCAGGCCAGACTCGTGCATGCTTTGGTCAGAAACAGTTTATGCACAACCAGCAGCCACCAACAAGCCAGTCCTCTTCAGCTATCTAGCATACATGCAGCAGTCTGGCCTATAGGAGAGAAAGGCTAATCTGCAGTGCCGCTACCCACTCAGCAGTGTGCCCCTGAATGTCTAATGACTTGATGTATGTGACATGTATCACTGCACAGCTAGTTGATCATGCAGCACCTACCCCCGAGTGCCATAAGCACCTGATATGGCCCCCGCATGTGTGAACAATACTGGCAGGCCTTAACTACACTGTAGTGATGCATTTCTGCTGGGTTGTTTGGCAGGTTACCCACATTTGAGATGGCGTATGCCACGTCAGACTGCTGACCATGCATCTGGCTTCCAGCATGCTATGTACCACAACAGAGTATAAGGGCTTTAGTTTGCAGATGACTAGCACACCACACCTTGGAACAGCTACACTGTATAACATAGGATGCTGCATGGTGCACCATTTTTATTACCTAAGCAACTGGGTGTCGGCTTTGCACCCACATGAAGGCCATGAGCAAGCTTGAAGCCATCCTACAGACCATGTACCTGTAGATAGCCCTCATGTGCATATCCTACTGCCTATCCCATCCTAGTACTGCTCACCATAGTCACCACGGCAGCTGGATGATGGGAGCTATAATGGAAGCCAAGAAAGTAGTGGTGCCAGGAGGCAACACTCTATGCTTCATTAGACGTGGCTGAACTTTAGGGAGGTCTCAATCTCTGTGCCAGAAGCCACATCCACTGCGCTGAACTTCAGCTCAGCCTGGCCAAATACCATGGTGCACCGCAGACTCTGCTGGCCTGGATCCTTGCAAGGCTCGGGCAGGTGCAGCACACACTCACCAACCTTTGTCATTCCTGGGTCTGTGGTGTATGTCTGAGTACTGTCCTTGGTGCTGTATATATCAAAGGAGACAGATTTCTGACCAACATAGATTGGATAGAAGGTGTGGGTGACACACTCTTTTGGCTCCAGCAGCTGCCCAGCTTTCACAAATCTGCTGAAGACATCTTCAACCCTGAACTCCTTGGCGTCTTTGTCCCAGACCTTGCGCTCCTCATCAAATTGGCCCTGCACCCACTTCCAACTTGTCCTTACACCATATGCCACAGCAGCCCGGCGACCAGCTACAAGCAGAGGGTCTTTGGATCCAAGCAAGGCTCCTGCACACAGCAACGCGTGCCGCAGTTTCAGTTACATACTTGCACAAGGTCATACAAACACAAAAGGACAAATTGGCTGCGGGTGGTCTGCCACAAATCATAGCAGCTATAAAAAACTTATTCAGGAGGCCAACACAGAATAAGAGCTAGTGCCGGTACCGAGCTTTTCTTTTTTCCAGTACGAGCTGGTCCCAGCCTTGCTATGGTAGGCCATCACTATCGGGAGTTTTTGGCTGCGCGACAATTGTTTATTGTTCCACCTTACCTCTTCATGTGAAAATTCAAGATTGGACCCAGCAGGTACTAGATAGTAATATCATGTAGACTATGCATGGTTTAGGCTTGACTGGGCTGTAAGCCTGTAACCCCTTGCTGGGCCGTGGCTTCCCATGCTCAGGAATGGTTACCAGCAGCAGTCTGCATGTTTTTTTGATCGATCATATTGTTGGTGGCAATCAATCCCTTCAATTTACAGTTACTCCATTAACGTATGAGATAGGTCTCTGCACAGCTAATGTTGTGCAGCGCCCACGGCATAATTCCATCCAGTTTATTGGTATGTGGAGAGCAGCAATTGAGACACAGCGTTGAGACTGCAAGAGAGCCAAGCAAGACCACTCAAAAGACGGACTGACGATATTACATGCAAAGCACTGCAAAAGCTCTACCAAGAGCTAGTAAAGTAATTCCGATCCTCCAATAGTTGAATGGCATGTACGTTTCAAAATCCAACATGGATAAGACTACGTGGTCATCTACTGTAGCAGCAATCTGTGCCTTTGGTTACAATTGCTTGATCAGTAGTGGCAGAGGTGCAAGCAGTCTGAAACCTTGCCATTTCTGCTCTCCACAAACTAATAACAAACTGGCTAGAGTTATGCTGCAGGCGCTGCACGGGCTGAACATGTGCAGTGATTCATCTCCAATGTGAAATAAAAGGGTTGACTTACCCTTCATGACTGCTGCTCCGCCATTGCCACAAGTGTGAAGTCCATGGCGTGAAGCCCAGTCACTGAGAGCTTCTGTCATGCACTGCCTGAGGTAAGGGCTGTTCCCAAAGCCTCCCGCCAGGAAGGTGTAGTCCACAGTACCGGACGCGCTCTTCAGCATCTTGTAGACGAGTGTCTTGATCTGTTCCACCTGCATGGCGGACAGGGTTCACCGACACAATTTCAGGCTTATAAGCGGACAGCTGGGGTCAACTCTAAACAACGAAAGCAGCAAGTTGAATCGAGCAATCAGGCTGTAATTGTTTGCCACTTCATCTCAGTTAGCTCATCACGACTGGCAGCACCAGCTTCACTGCAAACTGTTGTGGCCCCTTGCTGTTGTAGATGGAACTTGCTATTGCTCAGGCATTGAGTGATGGACCAGAGCGAGAATCTTGACTCACTACCACAACGTCATGGATGCAGCATTGTATGGCAGCAGCTGCAATGTTCTGCTTTTCTTCTGCAGACGTCTCTGTTTTTGGAGAACGTATCTGCCCCTTGTATTGCCTTGTCGTAGAACGATCGTTGTCCGATATCAGGTCTACAGCGAGGTGAGACGCACGTGCCAAGTCCTTGTAAACATGGAGCCGTATCTAGAGCGCGGGGATACCTGTCGTGTCGGCCTGGTGTGTATGCGTCGTGCGTATCGATAAGGGCGCCACACGATCCATATCGATCCATATCTGAATGGAAGGACTACTTTCAACAGGATCGGTGTCTATGTGCTTGTGGACTTTCCTAGCTGGTCCATTCCATATACGATGTGTTCAAAGTACGGGCTGCTGACTGGTCCACTGTTCGTGTCCAATTGTTGGTCATGAAGGGGGCGTTCTGGTTGGACAAGCAGAGAGAACGGTACGAAACTCTACTGTGACATTCGTTTTGGGGTATTAAGGTTATCTTGTGTGAGCGATTCAAGTCGCATAGGTCCTGTGGTGACAGCTTGTACTGCCAAGTGTCCAGTACGAGTGAATTGGCTGGATCTGCCTGAAGCTGCCTGTGGTGCCTTTGCTGCGGTTGCTGTGGCCATCATGTTAACTGAGCTGGCGAATTACATGTGAATCTATGGTCAGTGTGGTGCACGTTTCTCAATGGGTCAGTGGCCTCCCGATCAGAGTTGCAGCCCTATAAAGAGGCTTGGTTAACTGCATTCGTCAAGCAGCTTCCGCCTGGTACTTCAGCTCTGCTTATCGGCTGTATCGTATTGCGTGGAGCCTGGTTTTTGGGTACCCGCACCAGGGTGTCTCTCAGCATGGCAGTCCGCTACCGCATGGCCGCCCTTTCTCCATTGTGCTTCAGTGAGAAACCCTCTGGAAGCGCTTAATAAGGACGCCATGTTTGCCAACAGCTACGTTGGCACAGCCGTGCAAGTGGCCATCGAAACGCAGGTTTCTCAGGCATGCGTGGTTCGCGTCGTCCGTGTCCCGCCCAAGGCATGGACGATCCAGGAGCCCGCCTAGGGTGCCCATAGCATTGTGAAGAGTATGAGTACTCTGGCAACGCGCAGCTGTAAAAATAACTGTTTGCTTTGGTTGGCAGCAGTATCAACACGCCTTCTTACCTTGCTTCCCATGGTCGCTCAGATTCCCCTCTTCACTGCGAACACTTTGCTGGGGCCATCATCCAGGATATCCACTTCAGCTTGGTCCCCAAGCCGAGATCCGTGGTGGTGCAGGAGTGCATTGTCAATACCTGTGACAGCTTGCCTGGCTCCCATTGTGGGGTAAGGTCAGCCAGGTTCAGACGATCCTCAGTGGAGCCACAGTGCAGAGTAAGTTGGCACCTGTCTGCTATTCCAGCTGTAGTTTAACCGTTTCTCAGTAGAGGCAGATTGTGGCTTTGGGCCTTCTCATGGCCAACACAGCTTGGTCCGTGGTCCCTGACCCTGTGCAGGGCACTTTTAATACCGCTCACCTAGGTGAGTGTATCCTTGAATTGGCATTTTACCCTGGTGCACATAATGTTGGGGCCTTTGCTTGTTCCATCAACAAGAGAGTAACCTAAGCAAGCAGTCCAGAATGCCATGTAGATTGCTTAACACCTAAACCATACATCTGCTCTAGGTGATCGAGAGTAGGAGCCCCTACCTTGGAGTTCCACTGCACTGTGGCAACCGCTTCCAGCACCCCCAACTACGGGGGGATGACAATGTTAGCGCTGGAAGCCGCAGCAGCCAAGCTGGCTGAGATCTGTGGTCGGAAGGTGCTTTAGCTGCAAGGCAAGTACCCATTGTGCAACTACTAGTATGGCTGCGAAAGTTCACCGGCAATGTGCACCCCGCTACGATCACCCAGATGTATACCTTGAGATAGTAATCTTCGAAGCAGAGGATCAGACTGTTGTAGGTACTGCAGACCCCATCATTTTGATGTCCGCACTCTCCCCTGCTTTGTTAACCTGTACCTAACCCAGATACTGTTACACACTTCACCAGACTGCCGAGCTGGGTTTTTTTCAACAGCATGGCTAGGGCTTGCACTGCTGAACCTATTGGTTAGCCATACATGGGCACTGTTTGTTTGTCACTGCAGTTATGCCAGATATGCGTTCTCAGAATGCTGTCTGGCACATAGGGCACAGGTTCCTAGCTAGAAATCCAACCTTTCTGGTCACCCATGATTCTCGTGATGTGGGTGGGTGCCGTGTGCCTGTTGCAGGCCCTGATGGTCAGGTCGTGCACTCGACAACTCAGGCAACGCCTTATGAAGATGAAGAAGCTGAACATGACCTTAATCCTGGTCCATGGCAGCAGATCTGAGAACGTCAAGCTGCTGCAGCAGGGCTATGCCACTGCGTCTTCTGCCGTCTTGAGCATGACCAACGTCCTCTGCAACCTGTACCTCACATCGGCCCACTTAAGAATCAAGGTGGTGTAATGCACACCATACACTGTGGTGGAGCTCATCTGCAGGTAATAAACTTCAGGGTTTTAGGGGCTAGGGTTTAGGTTTAAGTTTTAAGGTTGGGGTGTAAGGGGTTTTAGTGCAGGAGGAGGCAGAGTTTCAGGTGGCCCTAAAGCTAGGTTTAGGGTGCTAGGATAAGGAGCCGCAGGAGGAGGCATGGTTTAAGGTGGCGGTAAAGCTAGGGTTTAGGGTGTTAGGGTAAGGAGCTGCGGCAGAGCTCTGGCTGTCTTTGCCTGGGGGCGGAAGGGCGGGCTGGGGCCCAGCCTGGGGTGTCAGAGGTTTTAGTGCAGGAGGAGGCAGGATTTGAAGGTGGCTGTGTAGCTAGGGTTTAGGGTCCAAGGATAAGGAGCTGAGGCGGAGCCCTGGCTGCTGACGCCTGCAGGCGGGGTTGGGGTGTAAAAAATTTAGTGCAGGAGGATGCAGGGTTTATGGTGGCGGTAAAGCTAGGGTCTGGGGTGCTATGGTAAGGGGCTTGCAGAATGTGCTTGTCAGGAGGGGCTAAACCCTAAGCCCTGTGCAGCCTTGATACCCTGCACATGTGTAAATGCAGAGTAAGTACATTGAAGCTCTTGTAACCAGTGATTGCATCTTATTCTGAAATCCTCGGGCAGACTGTCTGAAGACCCCCCTGCAACCTTTCGTGAAAGTCGCGAACACCCCCGGAGGGTTTTGGAAAATCTGCTATTTTACTGCGCTTTGGCCCAAAACGGTTGAAATGGACTAAAACGAATCGAAAAGCCCCATGAACTGCCGCCAAACTTCAGGATTCGCGGAATTTTCACTCGTTTTGATTCCGGACAAGTTGCTAAAATGTTCTAACTTTCGGAAATTTTCTCACATTTTGCGCAAACTCTTCGAAGAACGAGGTAAGATGCGCTCAGTGCTTGTAACGCAGCATGGTATGTTGCTGTGTTCTTGGGCATGCCCTAATTGACCGCCTTAATTCATTGCCACAATTGCTTAGTATAAGTCTAGCCAGTGATTCATCTCATTAATGCTGCTGGCGTGATTGCTGCCACCAGAGACAGCCTGAAGAGCAGTTCCACTGAAGCAATGCCCACTCCCTGGAATGCTGGTTGCATGCTTCCTCTCAGCATTAGTGGCTTCATAAACTTAGGCATAGTATGTACTCCTTGCACAGTTAAAGCTCAGTTGTATGCACAAATAAATGTGCTCCCTGTTGTTGCCCATGTGCCTGCTATTACAGGTTGCCACAGGGAGTGCGGTTGGGTAGTCCGGGTGGTGTCTTTTCTCAGTATCAAGACATCCTCTTTGAGCTTCTCCAGATTCTTTCACTTTTCTTTTGATCCTCTCTACCCAGATACTTGAAGGTGTGCACTCATGATGAGGCAGAGCATAAGTGTGGCATGGTTGTGCTCAAGCAGGGGCGGACGTGCTGATTGCGCACTGCATTGTGCACTGCGACAAGATTTGGGGTGCCTGCATGAAAGGGGGTGGTAGGTGAGAACGGGCTTTACGACACAGAAAAGCCCGAGCTGCTCCTGGCAGGTGCGTAGTATTGTAACAGCATTGTGGGCACTTGGTCAATTGTCTGCACTCTTTCCACATCCAGACCAGTCCGCAGTCCTTTGTGCACGGTTTTCATTTGCCACAGCACAAATAGCTAAACATGCAATGCTAGAGAGCACTGATAGGCCTGATGCACAGCATACTGCTATACTAAGGCATTACGCTGTATGTCGTCTACTGCTTCCTGGCTATTGTGCTAGATACTGCTGTACTGCATATTACCAAAACGTGATGTAATGCGTGCTGATCATTGTCTTGCCCCTTGCTACCAAGCTGCTGCACAGCTGGCACGCAGCTCGCACGCATGCAGTTGACGCATTAGAGATGTGTGGTCTAGGAACCATCGTTTTTGGATCCATCCGATGGTGTGTCTGGTCATTTCGACCTAGCACCCCTCTTGCACTTTCCCAACCTTTGATGTTTGTTTGTTTATGTGCATATGACACCGTCCCACAATCTGAGGGTGTCCTGACCCTTGCCACATTTGCCAAGTCACAGGATGAGCTTGAACAGGCCATGCACTCCTGTGGCACTCAAACTCATGCAATCTTTGTACAGGTGTGGGTCTGGGCCTATGGCACTTTTGCTATGGCATTTATTGAAAAGCACCAGAATATGCAGCTGGCGGGTCCACATGATTGCGTGATCTGCTGGTACTGATCCATTGCATGCTGCGACTGTTTGCTGCTGGAATGCAGGGCAGATGATGCCGGGGCACATCATGGGGTTCCACATCTTCGCTGAGCTCACTGGTGCCCGTCATGTGGGCGTACATTAAGTTCGCCTGCAAGGTCCATTCTGCAGCAGATGGGAGCGTCACACTGGCTGGGCCTATGGCACTTTTCGCTCTGGCATGTCATGAATTGTTAAAAGTGATGACACCGTGTCCTCGAGTCCCTAATGGGGAGCGTGCATATGACAGGAGTGACCTGTAGCAGGCTGGTACGGACGGCACGATAGGCTCTAGTGGTTGGCTGTGGTTGTGCAGTTGATTGGGGAATCATGGGATTTGGCTCTGAGACTTACAAGGGAGGCTTCACTGGTACAGAGGGATGTATGTGCTTGGGCTTGTAGTGGATGGAGTGTTTGGTCGTTTCCACCTAGCAGCCCTTTGCGGTTGCCACACCTTAAATGTTTCTTATGTTATGTTATGTTATATAGCATTGACTGCTGGTGGTAGGACCTAAGGTGTTCTGCAAAGTAATATAGTCACAATACATGTACATGTTGGCGCTACGTCTCAGAGTCTGACTGCTGCAGCGAAGCCCAGTGGCGCTGCTGACCAACGGGGAAACGTATTCACAGCGCGCATTGTCTGTTACCTAACGTCTACGAACGTTCTCCGACACGCTACGTGTACAGAACGTGTCCGACACCGTCCGTGTAGCCGGCCTTGTCCGACACGTTACGTGTCGCGGCCATGTCGGATATGTCACGTATCTTTTAGGGGTATATACATCAGTGTCAACAACGCCTTTATCGCCGCTTTATCGACATCAATGTAAACAAGGGCCCCAAAAACAGAGACGGAGCAGCCTACATGGTGAACTTGCAAACCACAAGGCGGGCTGTAAGTTGTGCACAAATGAGCATAGCAGATACAGTCAGCAGCTACATTTAGGAGCAATAAATCTGGACTGGGAAATCATGGGCTGCTGTCCCTAAGATTTGAAATTGTCCCAGCTGGTTAGCAAAGGGCCTGCAAATTATATATTGATAGTCTCATTTACTTCCTTTGCCCACAAATGAAAGTGTAAGCGATGCAAATGCCTGGACTCAGGCGATTGCTCATTGCCACTCACCACTGGTGCAAAGATGACCTCCTTCATTGCAGCAGCAGTCACAATCAGCTGCCCATCAGCGTCTTCAAGCCTGTCTTGCACATCCTCCGCCAAGATGCTGATCAGACTTTCTGGCATATCCAGCCTGAAGTCACTACATTTTCCACCCCACCCGAAGTTGCCCTTGGCAGCCTCCCACTGCACCAGCATCTGACGAGCCTTGTTGGGCTGTTCAAGCTCGTACTGCTGCCATGTCTGCATATTAATGCCCAGCTGCTCCACCATCCACTGCTTGAAGTGTGCATCTAGGAAGCTGCCACCTGCCAAGACTGCATTGCAGGGGACAACCTCCTGGAGCGCACGCTCCCCATCCTTCTGCTTCACCACCTCCCCAATGTACACATCTACAGTACCCCCACCGGCATCAATCACCATGACCCTGTCCCCGGTACTCAGCCTCATGTTGTTCTCACGGAGTACATTCAGTGCGGCTGCCTCCGGTTCACAGTAGAGGCTCAGGGAAGGAGAGTTGAGTGTGGGGATGAGGTGAGCGGCATAAGCAGCGGCACGGATGGTGCTCTTGGCATGATGGCTCCATGAAGCAGGGACAGTGAAGGTCCAGTGGATGGAGTTAGGGTTAAACCCGGGATAGGTGCCCCACTGAGTCTTAAAAGCGGCGATTGCAGGCTCTGCAATTGCTGAGATCCAGTCAGTGAGAACATCTTCTGCTGAAAGCCCAGGCGGCATCTCAACACGGCGAGGACCTTCAGCGAGGACTAACTTAGGGTACTGGATCAACACGTATTCGTTATGTTGATCATTGGCAAGCGCACGGAACTCATTCTCCGCCTTAAAACCGGTGCCGATAAAATCCCAATCGGAGCGGGAGGAAGGGCTGGAGCACAGCCGCTTGTAAACGAGGATACTCGGTTGCTTGCAGTAGTTGTGTGAGGGCGGCTGCTCAGGGTACTTGGTGGTTAGGACTATATTGTCCTCCTCAGGCATGGATGAGGCATACCCCGTGCCAGTTGTGCCCAAGTCAATGACAGCATAACAAGAAGCACTGGCAACGTGGGTAGCTAATGGCACTGTCATCACTTCGCAGGACGGCCACAGGGTGCAGTGACAGCCAAAGGTCCACTTGTAACTGGTTCCCCTACACAGAGCAACAGTAAATCATCCGCTGAGTGTTCTTGATGACTTGAATGGGGCACAAGGTGAGCATGTGAGCTAAGCCTGGGGCCCTTAGGCTGAAGCACAACACTGAAGGAATTATGCCTAAGCAGTGACTAAAGGACCATCTAAGGCCGACCATCCAAAGGTAGTGCGGCATGGTATGATGTGAAGCATGACTGAGTGCAACCCCAAGGTGTGTGTACATGCCCTTGGCCTATATGCTTCACTACTTGAATTGATTGCTCGGCCTAACAAAATGATTTGTGTGGCAGTATACCAATAACCTGGGAGGTTACAGTAAGCCGCTTGAGGGATGGCAGTCCCCACGAATTTAGGCTGGCTGATGCTCTACTGTCATCCAATGCTGCATGATACAATCTAGCTAGCAGTCAGTATTTTTCACTACTTCCGAAATGATGAAAGATCTTGGCACACTCGAGGAGTTCAATGGGTGTGGTATACGTGTCAGTTAGTGGTGCGCAATACACCTTTGCCCGCTGCTATGCACTGCAAGTCCACCATGAACCACTCAGGCTATGTTGGGAGATGTGCCAGAACGTGGCATGCACGAGGGTCCCTTACCTCTGAGAACAGGTTGCAGTCTAGCCTCACTCTAGAACAGATGTGCTGGACGTATGTAGACGGCCAGACGTCAGACGTACAGTGAGCCAACTCGAGCTTCTGCATGGCCAAGGACATAAGTGAATCACACTTGTTGCTTAGCCACAATTCTACAGCAGAGCATGCACGCACATATATGTATAGGATCTAGCGGACTTGTCATTGCGCGGATTGGCCCTAGATGGATCTACCACGATGGGCCCGCGTGCACAGCAAGATCTAAATGCCCTCAATTGGTAAATACAAGGACGTGTAAGAGCTGAAACCTTAATGACTGATACGTACACACTAGAGCACAATTAAGCAAGCGTACCGAATTTAGACCATTCGCACAAGCCAATCAGTGAATAGCATTCCCGCAAAGCGAGCACTGCCCGAACTCGGACGTTTATACTCGGACGCGGCAACCGACTCGTGGTCACGTGCATTCAACCATGCATCAACCCCCCGCACAGATCGGCCCTCCCTTGGACGTCGGTTTCCTTTCTATTAAAAACCACAACTTGCCCGGCGACACGCGACTCTGCCCACGCCGCCCGGGCCCGGCCACCCACCTCCGACTCTTTACAGCAGACTACTGTAAACCTGAATGAGTCTGAGCCACGAGGCACACTGTCTCATGTGTGTGCTCCTGTGGTAATCTTGTGTCAGCAAAAGAGTAGGTGGCTGTGATGAGTACTGTGTTGGCGCAGGCGGAAGGAACCGGCAGTACCTACCTAGTACCGATACCACAGACAGGTTGGGGACTGGTACCCTCCCAGCACATAGGCTGCCTCGTTCTACAATGCATACATAGTTGCAAATACAGCTTCGACCTGTGGGAGTGGGTCTGCTCATTTCGGGCCGCTTGCAATAATCTTGCAATTGCCGATCGGCGGAAGATCGCTCGAACTGAAGCGAGAGCCCTCTGGCTCTGAGTATGCTTCATCCGGATGTCTCTTACCTCTGACGTGATGGTAGTATGTTCTTAATCCCTTGCATTGATTGGTACTTATATCATCCCTGTCACATCATCGTGGCAGGGGAATACCCCCTGTCGGGCTCGATCAGCTCTTTGTCAAGGTGTCTCCGGATTGTGTTGTGCAGATGGCATGCATGGCATATTATGGTTGGAGGTGTGCTGCATTCGTATTGCATGCAGTGGGATACAGAACTGGCACTATGGTTCAAGTGCACTGGTATTGTGAAGTAGGATGATTGATTGACTGTTCTGCAGTACAGTGGCCAGGAATGTTTGGTCACTGGTGTTAAGTGCAGGGTTTCGCCGGTGCTGAGTCACTGGCCAGTTCGTAGTTTGGAAGTTGGCATTGCCGGAAGCTTGGCAATGCAGGTATTTGTGTGTTGTTTGGTGCACGGGCGGGGGGCCCGTGCACTCTGGAATGTACCTTTGGTAGTAATTCGAGGTCTTCATGTTCCGGATTGAGGGATTCTGTAAGTTTGCGGTTACTGGCAGTTGCAGTGCAGTTCAGTCTTGCAGCAGTTAGTATCGGACAGGCTATGCAGTTGCAGTAGTGCTAGTTGCATTGCTTAGGGGCAGCTCTTCGCAAGCAGCGCAGCGCGCGTTTTAGTGCACGGGCCCCAAGTTTTAGTGCACAAGCTCACAGGTGTGTTGGAGAGATCAGGCTGTGTGGCTGGTGCATCACGTTCTCGCGGCCCCAGTCATTTGAAAGGTCGGTCGCACAGGCGTGAGAGGAGCAGATCTCCACAGCATCAGAAGCGTTCTCAGTGAGCAGGTCTGTTTGCAGCAGTCGTAGGAGGTGGTTAAGCAACAGGATTGTTCTATGCAAGGGTGCAAGGGGTGCAGTGTATAGCAGGGCCTTATGGGTCGCGTGTTGTGTATATGTTTGGCATGCATCAGTTCTACTGGTGCCGTTCTCGTAAGACAAGTGGCAGCACTGTATGGTATGGTCACTCCTTGCCATGGAGTGGCAGTGTTTTTCCTTTCATTTGTGCATGTTCTTTTCTTGACACTGTGCTGTGCTTTGCATGGCCAGTCTTTGTCTAGCCATGGGGGGGGTGTTGGTGGCATCAGCTCAGTGCTGTTGTCTCATGCAGTACTGTAGATGTAGCAGCTGTAGTAAAGCTGTGACAGAACATTGTGCAAGGAGTGCAGCAGACAAACGCTGTTTGGCAGCAGTAGAGTTTGCTTGTGTTGCAGCTCATGTATGGTGAGGGATGTACACTGTCAGGAGCTCATGTAGTACGACACCCCCGTGTTTCCGTTCTCGTCAAACTCACCAGTAGCAACTAGAGCAGCTTGCAATGAGATGCGCACTGTATACGCCACTCACACTGCAGTCCAGTGTCGTATATGCTGGCCATGAGGTGCACTATTAGCGCCATGGAGTAATACTTTAGCGAGCCCAATGTGGCAACCTACAGCTCGCTCACAGCACTCGGCCAACGCCCACATGAGCTAGCTTCTAGAAGACCACTGCACAGTTTGCGCGCCGATGCATACATGCAACACAACTCATCAACTCAACCATTCCGTGGCCATAACATGATCAGGAAGAGATACTTCCCGCACACCAAGTGCCAAGCCACCCTCCCTAGCTCCTTCCAACCAGTAAATGAACCTGCATCACAATCATCAAATCAGCAACTCCCTTCTTCTATTAAACCCCTGCCTGCTAACAGCGCCTATAATACATGCACCTTGATATGTGTGCACACCCTTAGTTCCAACTTCAACAAGTAGGTACGAGCCAGCAGAGCCAGAAAAGAAAGTGACCTGCCTGCCAGAACGAAGTCCCCACCGCAAAGCAGTAAACCTCAAAACAGTAAACACCATCACACAACATGTAATTCCCAGACATTGGAAGTGTGACCCCATTCAAGCTGGCACTTCAAAGGTCCATTGCGCTGCACAGCTATCATCTCCCACTCCGTTGCTTCAGTGCCCCCCACGACCCACCACTACCACCACCGCCGCCATCTTTCTGCTGCCGCTGCCGCCGCTGCTGCTGCTGCCCCTGCCCCTGCTGCCGCCCGCCCTTCTTCCAAGTCTGTTGCTGCTGCTGCATCAGCACATCCGCCTCGCTAGCACTCACCCCACCCTTCAACTCCCCCCAATCCTGCTGCCGTTGCCCTCCCACCCCACCCCCACCTCCTCCCCCTTCTTTCCGCTGCCGCTGCTGCCGCCGACCACCCTTCCCACCACCCTCCCCCTTTCCCCCACCCCCACCCAACTCAATCTGCACATGCCCCCGTGCCTCCCACCGCCTCGCCGCAGCCTCCACCTTCTGCTTATTCACATTCACCCCCAACCTCCTCAACAAATCCGACAAAAACTCCGGCAACCGCCCCGGTGCCACCCTCGCCATGTCATGCACCGGCAGGAACTGCACATGCGCAAACCCATTCCTCTCCAAAATATCCCGCTGCCATTTCAACGGCGCGAGCTGCTCCTCCGTATTACACGCGACGGACCACTCATCCACCAACTGCAGCGCACTCAGCCTCCCCCCAGCTGCCGTAAACTGCAAATCCACCACAAAAACCTCATCCGCCGTCAATTTATCCGCCTTCACCGCCACCCCAAGCTCCTTCAGCAACTCCTGTAACTCCAAACATAATGGATGTGGCCCACCAAGCCCCCGGTTCTTCACCCATGCCGCCTTCAAATCCCCCATCATCTTGGGCTCCCATCGCACCTTACACACATCCATTACCCCCGCTAAATACCCCTGGAATACCTGCCGCTTGCAGCTATCCGTCAGCTTCCCCCCCTCCCACAAGGCAGGAATGTCACTGCTAGTAAGCTGCTCAAAGAGAGGGTTATCTGTGGCACGTGCCATGCCTAAACCCCAGTATATGCTGCAGACCTCAGTGGGGTTCATTGAGGGTAGGAGGGTGGTAGCACGAGGGAGCAGCTGGTCGAGAGCTGCTGATGTGGGACGATGGCCAAAGGTACCAAGAGCATGGAACAGCGAGGAGATGTCTGCCGCCTTCATCTCCTGCGCAAATTAACATTGCAATATTTACTCATTACAAATTTACATAATCAGAACTTTCCTTTCTTTTGCGATGCCTTCATCTCCTGTGGAAAGTCATTGCAGTAGCAGCATCAGCTGTCTGATCAATGCATTTTATGATATGCCATAGCAGAAAGTCCCACCCGCACCTCAAGCTGTTACAAAAACAGCGAGGTGGAACAGAATACAGGTTGTCTTTGGCATGCCAACAGAATAATGACAACATATGCCTAGATATATACCCAGGAACTGCACATGCGCCATAGGCTGCATGCCAGCCCAAGCACTGCCCTTGCGGCTACACTGCACAGCTATTGCTAAGAGAGACCACTGCACAGCCCTCTGGGCCGTGCAGCACCCAAGCACGACTCCAACCAGTTTGCACAGCTATTTGTGATGAATCACTGCACAGCTTTCAGGCCGTGCATCGCCCGCGGCAAAACGGGCCTGCAGTGACCTATATACTATCTTACTTCTCCTTAACCTCGCACATGCAAGAACAGCAGCCTTAGCCCACCCAGCTACATTGTCTGCCTTTCAGAAAGCTATGCCCCCCCTTGCCCCGGGCCCCGCCTTATCCCCACCCCCCCACCTCTCTTGCTGCCTAGCCCTCCCTTTCAATCTGGCACAGTTCAAGGACAATTCCCCTCCCCAACCAGCTATCCTCCTATCCCTCAGCCAATTACGACACTTCCCCACCCACCCCTCCTGCTGGTTAGGCCCCAGTCCTGAAGAAGCAAAGAGACAACACCTCCCTACCCACCCACATACATTGTCTATCCCTCTGCCAGCTATAACACCACCCCCTCTACGTCCCTTCCCCCCAATCCCCAACCCCCCCTCCCCTTATTCTGGCACACTTCTAGGAGACACCCCCCCTACCCAGGCTATGACACCCCTCCTCCCCAAACAACCACCCCTCCTGCCCAGTCAAACCTCCCTCCCCACCCAGCTACCCTCCTAACCCTCTGCCAGCCACGACTCCCCGCCCCCCTTCCCCAGCAAGACCACCCCTCCCCTTAATCCTGGCAAGGTTATAGGACATTGCCCCTCCTGTGCAGCAAACCTCCCCACCCAGCCCATTCTCCTACCCCTCTGCCAGACTATGACACTCCCCTCCCCAACCCAACCCCTGCCACAAAACAATATCACCTCCCCTGCTCACCTTGGCCCTCTCTGTACAGCAGCTGATGGAAGTAAGCATGCACCACCCTCCCCACCCCACCCACCCAAGCACTCTATTCCTTCCCCTGGCATAACTCAAGCCCCCCCCCCCCCGGACAACAGCTGATGCCCTGCACCAAAAGGATGCTACCCCCCCTGCTTACCTTTGCCCTCTCGTGCAACAGCTGCTGAAAGTGAGCATAACAGACCCCTGATAATACGACATCGCTGCTGCTGCCGACAAACAGATGCACAAGATGAAAAACACCCACCTCCCCCGCTAGCTACTCTCATACCCCTCTGCCTGCTATAACACCCCTCATCCCAACCCAGCTACAACTCATGCCCTCTGCCCCCTGTTACGCCCCTGCTCACCTTGGCCCTCTCCGTACAGCAGCTAATAAAAGTAAACTTGCACCACCCTTCCCACCTCACCCACCCAACCAGTCATTTCCTTCCCCTGGCATAATTCATGCTCCCCTCCCCCAAAAGGATGCCCCCCCCCAAAAAAACAAAGATGCTACCCCCCCCCCCCCCCAAGGATGCTACCCCCAAGAGGATGCTACCCTCCTGCTTACCTTTGCCCTCTCCGTACAGCAGCTGATGAAAGCAAGCATGGCAGCACCCGGGTGATACCGCATGGCAGCTGCTGCCCACAAGATATTCAAAAGCTCCTGCAACCTAAACCCCTTCCCTCGCTTCTTCACGCTCTCCATCGCCCGCTTCATCAAATCTATATCCGTCAAATTGAGCTTCGCAAGCGCCCACACGCTGTTCGCCAAACCCTGCGACGTCAGCTCCTTGAACACAGCCTCGCTTCGAAGGGCTGCTGCTGCTGCGGCTGCTGTTGCGTTGTTGTTGACTTTCACACCCAGCGTCCCAAGCGCCCACAACATCATGGACACTGTTTGTGCCGAGCACCCGCCCTGAGACAGCAACGACTGCGCTCTGCTGCATAAGACCCCCAGAAACTCCCCCTGTGGCTGCTGCTGCATGGAAGCATATGCATGGAGCACATTCCCCACGTCCCGGTCGTTGAGCTGCCCGACACAACGCATCAAAGCCCCCTCAACAGCTGGTAGCAGCCTCGGCATGTTTTTAAGCCCTGGGCCCACGAGTTGCGCACAGTAGTATAAGCTATTGACCACCTGAAAGGGGGACATCTGCGCTGATTGGCGCTCTAAGAGGGAGAGCAGGAGGGCAAAGGGGCGAGTGCCAATCTGGGCACGGACTGTGGCCTTGGGAACCGGCTTGCTGAGCTTGTAGAGGCAGGAGAATGCTGTGGTTGTGTTGTGGGGGCTCATAACCCCAAACTCGTCTCCTATGATATCTAGTACATCTTGGAAGCATGTGCATTCTAGGAACTCCTGATGTAAGCCGCGGGAGGTGCTTTCGTCTCCAGCAGACTCTGCTCTAGCACCCCCAGCAGTAGCAGCAGCTGGGGTAGCTGCTGCTGCTGTTCCTGCCGCTGCTGCTGGTGATGGTGATGAAGTGGAGGCTACTGGCAGCTGCTGCTGTAAGGTCTCACTGCTGCTGCTGCTACTGCCGTTACTGCTGCTTGCATGGCTGCTACTGCTGTTGCTGTGGGCGCCATTGACTGGGACTTGCGGCTGGCTGTGTGTGGGGTTGTCTGGATGGTCTGGGGGTGGTATTCCTGCAGTCTGCAGACCAACAGATATAGGTAAACATCTCAGCAGGAGCATAACAGCTTCACCTTATTCCTTCGGTAAGTCCAACCCTTTAAGTATGCTGACAGCTTTATTGATAGAACAACACTGTGGTAAGTGTCCTGGGGGCTGTGGCACAACACAGGTGCTGCTCTGTCTGTTTAACCGCTTCCAGCCATTTCTCAGTGCATCACTGCTCGTGTATTGTGACACCATGGTGCATTTTTAAAGGTGCACATTCATGATGCACCAAAAAAGCACATATTTGGTAGAAGGGGGGCAATGCCTGCTCAAGGGTGAAGGTTCCAAACCAGGGGCTATCAGTGCTGCTGTAATCTGTGGCAGCTGAGACCATATCACGGTAGTCGGAGAAGCACATGGGACTTAATTAGGCTTTCGAGCGACGGTGGAACAGTGGAGGGAAAAGGTTGGGCAGCACACCCTCTGCGCACGTACTCCCCCGGGACCTGCCACGAAGAGCTGCCCAAGAGATCGGCGCACCTTTAATGCATTCTTCAAGAGGGTATATCTGACGTCTGATCGGTTTAGCCCTGAGCTCAGGGTCTCGGCTGCTTTCGCTCTGTGCAAACACATGAAGTGTCAACTCAAGCGGGGGACATGGCTCAGCCATGGTTCACGTCGAAGCAGCCCCACCTTGACTGTTTGCCTAGGCGCCGCTCTTCTTGTGAAGCTAGAATGGGATGGACACATGTGTGGGCGCGTTTGTGTCCATGACAAGCAGGACTCGTAGACGCCCTCTGCAGCCTCGACAACATTGTAGTTGGCAGCTTTCGCAGCCCTGTACTTAGCTAATAAGAATCTTCCAGATCCGTTGTATATGTAAAATGTCAATACATTGCCTATTGTGAGAGCAAGCTTGGTCCTGGCAACCTTGCTGGGACTGCGCAGAGGAAGCCGACCCTGAGCAATGAAGGTTTCACACGGAGGTTTGCAAACAATAAAAAGTCCCGAAGCTCACGTGCAATCCATCATCTGCTTTGGGACGTATCGGGTAACACGTCTACCTGTCCGCCTGCATTCTGTCGTGGACCATTTTGCATGCAGCAGCCAACTCGAGCCTGTGGCTACTCACTAGCACACCCCGTTTCGGAGCGGAAGTCACTGCAAGGAATGAAGCCATTTCGTCCGCTTCAGGCGCAACTAAGCACCTATTGGCTCATCATGGCTCAGGATGGGCTATCAACGAACGCTGGCGCGCTGGTGATGCTGCAGCCTGGTACTGGTAACTGGCATGGCTGCGGTAGATGAGACTTGCCCTTGCCTGGGCAGATCATGGGAAGACTGCCATTCATAACGTGAAAGCCAGTCTTACTTCAGAAAACGTTATTTCTGCCCACAACTCACCTAGCTCTGTAGCTCACAGCTGCACAGCCTAGCAGCACCCCATACCTGTTATGGAGGTGCTGTCAAACCACCCTCTAGCTGGCTACCTTCCCTCTCACGCGGCAATCAAACGCCCTATATTATTCCATCCCTCCGTCTTTAAGAGACACCGCGTCAGCGTAACAGCATCAGCAGTCAAAGCAGCTTCCAGTCAGCAGGACCTCTCGCTGCTTCAACGTGCCTTCGTTGACTCTCCAGCATGGGGCAGGTTCTGCAGCTACTTGTTCTTCTGTGGGGCCACATCAGGGACGCTCCTGGATGGCATACATTCTGTAACTGGCTTGCAGGTGGGTCTGACGGGTTTAGCGCTTTTGGCCGCCTTCTGGAATACCTGCCTACAGCTGCAGAAGTAGCTCTGAAAATAATTGCACTTCGTAACATGGCATAGCAAAAGCGTCCTGGGCTGAAGAAGCAGCCCAGATTGATATTGAGCAACTATACAGCTGAAGTGAAGTGCTGTAATGAGCAGAACAGGAAAACTGGACGATGCTTCTGTAGCCACCTCCGCCTCCCCCAGCCCCACCATAGTTCTGAACCCTCTCGGCACCTTTCCTTTCACGAGCTGGATCAGGTTGGCAGCCGTTGAGCATCTCTGGCATGAATCCAACCAGTTTCTCAGCGTTTGAAAAGCAGCAATGTGGACGAAAAGTGGAGACTGCTAGAAACAGTAGCTGGTCAAAGCATCCAAGAGGCCGACCTAACCAATACATGCCTAACTGCTGCCATTCCATGAAGCACCCCTCGTTGCATCAGGATTGTAGGCTGAAGCTGAATAGGGTGCCCATGAATCAGCAATGCAAGAACGAGGCAGTGAAAGCAAGGGCAAAGATATTGTGGGAGAGAAGATGCGGGCATGTAGGGAAAGCATACGAGTGAGCAAAGCAACGCAACATGCATGCATGCTTGTGTAACTGCCATGGAGCTGCTGTGATTCACTTATGTTGGCTCTCCTGCCATGACAGGTACTAGGCTACTGCCAGCTTGAGGTGCGGGGCCTATGGCACTTTTTGCTATGGCATACCGTATCATGAATTGTAATAATGAAAATAATTGTAATAGGCTACTGCCATGTAAGGCTCTGGAAAAAGGTGCTGTATATCAACGGGCCAGCCACTTCCATTACTCCAGAAGTATCCAAGCATTAGACGGCTCTTTTGTACTGCTGCACCACTTCCCGTTGTTCTTCTCACAAGCCTGCTTGCCCCCTTTCTTGGGGCCCCTCACAGGTCATGGGTGATACCGCTGCTCTGGTATCTACCGCCCTTTTTGAACTAGCTGCTGGACCTCATGTCTAGGCCTTATTATGTTTGCATGCAGACAATAACCGGCATTCTGTTCCACCTCGCTGTCCTTTTTGAAAGGCTTGAGGTGCGTGGCCTATGGCACTTTTTGCTATGGCATATCATGAAATGTAATACGGTAGTAATCATCCGCCCCAAAAAGCTTGCTTGCTTGCGTTCATGATACAGCCACCGGCAGAGCAAGGACTAAGGCTCTCTTGGTAACAAAGGCTGTGCTGCAACTTTGATATTGCTCTCCTTTCATCCTGCAGGTTTATGACCTAGCTCCCCTCCAACTAGGCCCCATCCCCACCTCCTGGCTAGTACCTCCCCTTCTCGGCGCCTTCTACCTCGTGCTGGGCTTCCTAACAGCAGTAGCAGACAACCTAGTGGGCGGACCAGCAACCACCACCAGCAGCAGCAGCAGCGGGACAAGCAGCGCTCAGCTACGGCCCACAACTCATGCTACAAACAGCAGCAATCCAGCAGCAGATGCTACAGCTGCAGCACGAGCACGCTGCAAACAAGGGTCATATGTAGCCCCCTGCTACGGTCTCCTAGCTGCTCAGCTACAGCTAAGTGCAACACTGTACAGCTCAGGCATATCAGCACATATTATTTTAGCAATCCTGGCAACGTCATGTGCAGTGAATTGGACATTGCTGGATGGCACACGCCAGGGTTTAGGTCTTGGGGCTTTATGTGCAGTTGGTGCCCCTCTGGCCGAGGTGGTTCTGATGGCAACAACCCATTGCTGGCACTACAGTCAACCTGATTTAGGTGGCGTGTTTGTTTCTTGGGTTCCCTGCTGTTACTTCTTCTATGTGCCTGCTGTGAGTGCTCTGTCAAGATATCTCTGGCAAAGTCAGCGGCCAGGTGCATGAATGGGAGCTGTTTGCTTGCATGCCGGGGCCGGAGTGTTGGGTGCATGCATAAGCTTCACCTTCCATCATAAATTTACTTAAGCTTGTGTCAATCAATGTCTGGTACTGCTGCCATTCGATAATAAGCCCTCCGTTGTAAGGGCCTACCCCCTACAGCAGTCACTAGAGTGCCACTGCACATACATCATGATACAGTGGCGGTACATAAGTGAGCAGACTTCTGCAGGGCTGTGCCTGCCTAAATAGTGCTGCTTCATTGCCGAGTGGCATTTCAATGACCCCCAAGCTTGCAGACACCATTGCCAGCGGCCCTTTAAGGTACTCGACCCATTGACTAACGGGTGGTATGGGTATACCGTCAGCCTTTGTATACCGTATACTCCCTCACAAGCTCTTGCCGTATACGTATACCCCCTCGCAAGCTCTTCCGTATACGTCATTGCAAACCCAATCGTATACCGTATACCTCTCGCAAAAAGCTCAACCCCAATTTTGGTATACATCTTCTAAAACACCCCATATGGCAACAAAAACACCCACACTTATCCAGGACATGGTATACACATTTTCTACACCAAAGAACATGCCAATAGACATGGTTACGTCCATTGGCATCCAACACCCAACATACCTGCATAGGCAACTCTCCAAAAGTTGTGTTTCCGCTTCTCAGATGGGGACATTGTCACCACAGCAGCAATATACTTTGGGCCACTCCTCACCCTGCAGCCACTCAGGCCATGACAACCAAATGTGCATCCAGGAGCCTATGGAATATGCTTGACATTTCTGAAATGGTGCACAAATCTCCGCCCAGACCAGCTGCCAGAAAGCACGCATTTGCATCATATTGGCAGTTCATAGCTCACACAACAGCATCTCCGGTGGAATGTGCAATGAACCCTGTTAACTACATAATAGCATCTGCTTCTCTCAGAATTTAGGTTCATGTCATACTGTGCTACGCTTTTCCGACCAGAAACTGCAGATGATGGGCACATATTACATTATGTACTCATCATCCTTGACCCAGAGGCTTACAGACATGCATGCAGCAAAACCAATCAATCATCTAGCTTTGTTAGCGTGGTGTGAAGGGTCTGGGGGCGTAGCTCCCAGAAGCCAAGCTGGGAGCAGCACTGTTATTCTGCTTCTAGCTCTATTAGCTGTGTAAACAAACAAACAAACAAAAATTTAAGGTGCGGCAACCGCAAAGGGCTGCTAGGTCGAAAAGACCAAACACACCATCGGATGGGTCCAAAAACAATGGATGCCACACCACCAATCAAGAGGAATACCCAAGCATACATCCAACTACAGAGACTGCAAACAGTGCGCAGAAAACAAATCCGTCACCAGGAGGATCGATGTAACAGGACGCCTCAATCCTGTACATGTACTGCCTAGTACGTTATGACGACGAGATGAGTTGAGTATGCATCACGCCGTGGTTCCGGCCGGTCAAGGACACCTTAAACGTTACGTTGTCCTAGATACGTTACAATGTCCTGGAAACGGTTCTTGGACAACTCCTTCGGTTGCAACGCCTAGGTCGCGGGCGGTTTGATCCTGCCCGGCGCCGGCCGTTGGCAACCGGCAGTTACGAGACCGGTAGTAGGGCGAGGTGAACGTTGGTCCCTGCTTATGGGTATTTATTCCCTACGGATTAGAGGAGCGGCACTTATGTTCCTTTTATCTTGCTTCCGCTAAGCTGTAAGCCTATTAAGGGGCTTGCTGCTTCATTTGGTTTCGGAATCAAGTGGCTTGGCTATGGCCCTGAGCATAACACTTGGGAACCTGAAGCTAATCTCAAGAATTGTCCTGAGCTTCTCTCTGAATATTGGGCATCTGTGAAGGCTACTGATGTCATAAGACAAGAGAAGCATAAGGCACTCAATGCCAGGAAGCGTGTGAAGGCCAAACGCTCTGGCAAATTGAAACGCATGCACTGATTCTCTTTATCTTGCAGTGGCATGCAACGTTACGGCATACTCATTTACTATCAATGGATAGGTCATCTCAGTGTTAAGGCATTATGAGCTATCACTGCTGAACTGAACTCATGGAGCTCAGAAGGTTTCGGCCCTTTTGCTAACTCCCTTGACGCCGGCCTTGAGACCCTTTTAGTATGAGCTTTGCATGGGCATATGAGGGATTTCAGTTGCTGCTAGGTTGTTCTAATGTTCTGACACATTATGTAAGCCATGCAACATGAAGTTGGCTGGTCTATGATGAGCGCTCATGATGAGGTCTTAGCATGCTGTGCTAAGGGTAACTACAGCTCAAAAGTTACCAATACTCTTGGCCTTGTTATCATCTCTGTGTACTCCCTTGTATTATCTCTGTATGATTGAGGGCAATCATACTTAAGTGGGGAGGAATGTAACAGGACGCCTCAATCCTGTACATGTACTGCCTAGTACGTTATGACGACGAGATGAGTTGAGTATGCATCACGCCGTGGTTCCGGCCGGTCAAGGACACCTTAAACGTTACGTTGTCCTAGATACGTTACAATGTCCTGGAAACGGTTCTTGGACAACTCCTTCGGTTGCAACGCCTAGGTCGCGGGCGGTTTGATCCTGCCCGGCGCCGGCCGTTGGCAACCGGCAGTTACGAGACCGGTAGTAGGGCGAGGTGAACGTTGGTCCCTGCTTATGGGTATTTATTCCCTACGGATTAGAGGAGCGGCACTTATGTTCCTTTTATCTTGCTTCCGCTAAGCTGTAAGCCTATTAAGGGGCTTGCTGCTTCAATCGAGATGGTTCCAAAGCAAATACAATGCAGAGCACCAACCAAGCAAGATGTCCGGTAAGTCCACCTCATCAGTACCAGCCAAAATGTCCAGAGCACCATCCAAGGCTAATACCCAAGCATATATCCAGCTCGCAGCAAGATCAATTGGGAAGGAAAAGGGAACAAGTCGAGGGGGTCTGGGGGCGTAGCCCCCAGAAGCCAGGAATATTTGCGGGCACGAGGTGGGCAGCCCCATCAAACAAAAGCATTGCTGAGATGAAGCAGCATGACTTAGTTGCAGCTTAAACACAACAACACTTACCGGTATACAGCACCTCAGTTTGGGAGTGATTCTCCTCTTATATATGTCCTCCTGCCTTCAGTATGAAACCTACTGTGGTCAGCAGCATCCCCGGCCCGTTCTCAGTGTCGCATTCGCCCCGCTGCTTCTTAGACTTTTTCCTGTAGCTCAATACAGTGTCCAGATACCAAGCTCGCTCCCTCACAAGCTTGCTCCCTCACAGAACAGCAACCCTACAGAACATGTTGCCAAAAACGCTCCAGCTTTGCTATCCTTCGATGAGATTATCAACATCTGATCTAATTCTAGTAAGCCTCCCACTACTTAAGGGGTTGCTGTCAGCGGAGAAGAGGAGCATGCACGGTGGCTGGCCCTGCAAATGCTGCAGACGTGAAGAAGATGTAGAGCAGGAGGTTGGCGCGAAGAAACACTGCTTGCATTAATGCCACATGCATGCATCTCTTGGGAACGCTGCCTAGCAAGGGGCGCAGACAATGAGTAGTGCTGAAGAGTGACAACTGTATTGCCGGCCCACCAAGGGGGTCTGGGGGCGAAGCCCCCAGAAGCTAGAAAATTTCTGCGGTTCAGAGCACCCAGGAGTGATATCCTTAAGCTCCGTATACGTTCTAAGCAGCCACACAGCCATCGTGCTGTATACTCGTATACCTCCACGCAGGTCGTTTCCCATCCGTATACATCCTCGCAAGCAGCTTGGTATACCTTCACGCAAACGCAGCCGTATACCGTATACGTCTCGCACTTTGGCCGTATACCGTATACGTATACCCATAAACACCCGTAATTGACTTGGTCATGGATCAGTTCTATGACTACGGCATAAGTATACACTTATATGAGATAGATCACTGCACAGCTTTCGGGCCGTGCAGCGCCCGCGGCATAACTCCATCCAGTTTGTTAGTGTGTGGAGAGCAAAATTCGAGACAAAGAGGCGACCCCGCTAGAGAGCCAAAGCTGCCAGACCATTCAAGAGACCCAGGAAATTACAAGCTAAACACTGCAAGCGCTCCAACAACAGCATGCTTTGTGACTGGCCAACACTACCCCATGTACCCTGCCCGACCCCCCACGAAGTCCGAAAGCAAGCTAAAGCTGGATAGGCTGCAGCTAGGCGAGGAATGCAAGGACTAGACAAGAAATGTAAGGACTAAGGGACCAATGTACCAATGGGACACAGGAATGCAAGCATACAGGAAAAGCAGAGTGCAAGCATACATTGACTACATTGTAGACGTCTGGAACTATGCATTAAATCGATACCAGACACGGCCTAACTGTAGGCTAGGCAAGGAAAAAACCCTGCCCATAGATAGCATACCGATGTGCGCTCTAGGCGGAAGACTCTAATCACAGCCTTTATCTAATGTGTATGTCGGCTATAGTAATAGAGGAACAAGGCCATGTTGGTCTATTTTGACACATACATATTTACATCCAGGATGCATTACATTTTACTATATGGGTCTATGAGAACAGACTGCAATCTACGGTCTTTGCAGGCTGCCCCCAGACTTCCATCAATGAACGCCATTTAGCCAAAACTCGCACACCGCCGAATGCAAGATTCGCAACAGGCCCCTCAGCACCAGAAGGACACCTGCCCACCACATTAGCTACTGACCCAATCACACTTTCTCTGGCATGAGACACATGCACAGCTGTATCCATTCGGCGCCAGCCGGCCCCAGACTGCATAGCTTGTACACCTGTAAAATGCCCCCAGCTGTTGCTATCCCTTGGACCTATCACGAGTGCTCACACTAGCCCCATTCTCGATTTCCAATGCCGTGCAGATTGGAAAAATGTCCCAAGCAAGTACTGGCCGATCACAGGCTGATACCATATACTAACCCGCTACAGCTGCATCCGTGTGCTACAAGAAAGTGATCACCCAAGAAGCCCAGCCGTGCACTACCGCCTCCAGTGAGCTGAAATATCCGCCAGTGAGCATTGCTCCACCTGTCCAGGGCCTTCAGAAGAAGGGTGGCAGCATGATCCACCTCTTGGGGTACCTGGGCATGCCATCATTGCCATTGAACAGCTGCACAGCAGGGCACGTATTTGACCTGGTTAGCACACCCGCCTTATGGAGATGAGGCTCATGCATATGCACAATTACCCATGCCAGATTCACTCAACATTACGATAGAGTCAAGGAACAGTGTATACATTGGTGCCTGTTCCTGCACCAGTGAGAGTGGACCGATCATGCCAGTGCAGATACTACCGTATATGTAGCCTGCTTGGCAAGGGCAACAAGCCAGCAAAAGTCCAAATCAGCTTTACAAAAAACAGATGGCAGGCATGAACCGACCCTGCTGCATTGGAGAAAGTTCAGGCTCAAGACAGGCGTTTCTGAATGCCAGAGATCTCTCTGCTTTCCTGAGATCCATGCGTGACTACGGTACGCCGACTGTGCTTTTGCCACTTCCAGCAAACCTCATAACAGTCCCTTGCAATCGTATCAGTAACGGCAGATACAGCGCTGCATGCTGCATTGGTCCATGTGCTGCTGGCAAGGAAGCAACCTGGAAAACCTCAAAAATCAGATAATGATCAGTTTGCAGCCGGGCACCCACAAGCGGCCGGGCACTACTTTCCATGCACGTTCCCCAAAATGCAGTGCAGCTTCTGTCCCCTTACCTCCCAAGCAGCTGTTCTTGAGCACAGCTCAAGCAGTTGACACTGCTTGTCTACTTTGCTCTGCATGTCTGCCTGTGCCCTTCATATACCCAAACCTGGATACTATGGGTGCTTGCTTTATCCTCTTGTCGCAGCATTACTTCCTGTGTGTAGCTCTCCAGCTCCCCCTGCACCCCCCTTACCTTGACCAAACGCTTGTGCTTGCCCTGGGCCCAGATGGCCATCTGGTAGGCGCCCGCTGCTGTGAACAGGAATGCTGCAATTGTCTGTGTCCCAATGCTGAATAGAGTCCAGCCCCAGATCTCAGTGGTGTAGTTGGCACAGGTAATGAAGTTGAAAAGGAAGCCTTTGGGGATCTTGTAACCCTTCTCTCCAGGCTTGCGCAAGTTAGCCAGGATAACGTGGCACCTGGGAACAAGCATGGTACACCCCAGTTCATTCTATATCCCTGGCAAAATATGCAATGACAAGGCTATCACGACGTTCGAGATGCAAAGACACTGTGTATGGTAGCTCTGATGCGTGGACATAGCCCACATTACTAGCTAGTAGGACAGGAATCCGTCCATTGTCAGAACATTGTGATCCAGCCGCACCCCACTTTGTCCCATGTGAGGCCCAAATAGCTGCTGCTTCCATGCTGGTCTTCCTCCTCCTCCTATGCTGCTGTGGCTTCTTGCCTCTCCTGAGATTAGCAGGTACACATCCCTTCACAGATGCTCCCAACAGGCCCTATGACCTTGCCCAAAACTACATATCCAACATCTGCATGCCCCACCTTCTCTCAATCAGCCCTGCATGCTACAACTGCTTGCTCACCTCAAGTTTGATAGCTGGCACAGCACAGCAAGGCCAAAGCACACCAAGCTTTGGGTCTCATTGGGCGCTGTGTACTTGGGGTGGTTCACGAAGTACGCCACAAACGCTGCAAACCCGTAGTAGTATGAGCAGTTCTTGAAGAGGTTTTTGATGGGCATGGTGTCATGGCCGAACCTGCAGGAGGGCAACAGTACAGCAGTAGCTTAGTCCCAGGGTGAGACTGCGCATCCTGATTCGTCACATTCAGCTCTGCAAGCTGCTCTTGAACATCCTTTGAAGACCTTGCCAAGTTAACTGAACACCCCTGCATAAAGCACTGGAGTGCTGAGGGGGTCAGTGCAATCATCCAAAGTGCCATAGAAACGAGCTGATGGTCAATCTCATGCTGCTACACATGATATACCACCTTCCCCAGCGGTAGGCGGTAATACTCCTACAAGCCCATGCTTCCACATCAACTGCCACTGCTCTAGCCCTCTCTTGCTGCTAAGCATGCTGCCTGCAAAATCCGCCAACAGGAGATTTTGTGCCTGCTTTCATTGCTGGAGCTCTGCACAGGGCTTTGTTTTTTACCCCAATTTGCAGGAGCTGTTACGGACAAAAGAAACCTTCGGGCTGCATCCTGTATGCTGGTTCTGTACCTGTGCACGAAGAAGGTCTCCAGGATACGCTTGGCATAGTGGCCCATCCAGTAGCCCGTTGCAATCTTCTGCACCAAGGCATGCTGCTTTGGTGCCCTGTAAGCGCCATGAGCAGCGACAAATTAGTTACAGACTTCACAAGTAATCACAAGCACACAATTAGCATAAGCTAAGTTAAGCAGGACACAAGAAAACCAACTGCAAGTTTCAATTAGGAGATGCTGGTGGAGTCTGTTCTTGTCATACTGCAGAGCTGCATGTGCAACACGATCCATGCAGTGCAGTTTTTCTCTCAACCATGATAGAACTACAGCCAGAAACTAGGTTTAGTATCTTCTGCTGACTGAAGTGACTTACGCTTGGCCCCAGTACAAGTACTGTGGGAAGAAGAAAAACAGCGGGTAGATGACCAGCGGGCCGAAATACTCGAAGAAGAATACCGTTGAGTAGTCAATCTGCGTAGAGAAAGAGGGTACGTGTTTGAGAACTTCTGATCGGGGCCTGAGCTCGGACCACTGGCGGTGACCAGGTCAAGGCAGCGTCCAGTCACACAACATTGCTTGCAAAGGGATGTGGTGAGATTTTTAGCTGATCACCTGTGGTCCCAGATCCTTGAAGTACAGGATGGGGCTGCTCGTCAGGTTGTAGCTCTCTAGCGTTGACGTGTCTTTAAGAGCATCGCCGGACTTCTGCCCCTCCTTGGCCGGGAGCGTGAAGCGCTGGCGAGCTGGGTAGTACTTCTTATTCTTTGCATGGAACTTCTTCTTGAAGTCCGCCACTGTCGACTGCGTCAAGATACTGCTTTAAGGTTGTGCGTCGGACAGAGCGAAGCGCCAAAAAGTTTCCACCATGCTAACCTGCGAGTCAATCTCAATCGTGGCAATTGACTTGCCAGAGCGAGACTTCACATCCACATCGATCACCCCCATCCTTAGGATGCTGCTGTTGTTGCTTTTTCAACACTGGTGGGTCAGGTTGTTTGCAACTGACAACCGAGCAATCAAGGCGGTTGCAGGACCTGTCTACACGGGCAAGCTGAATGCAGTTTTCAGCTCTTGCTTAGGTTGAATTTTCTTGTATGATCCAATGGCCGTCTCAAGCAGGCACGGCGACCTCCCAAACTGGGCTGGACAGGTGCTGAATGAGAGAGTGACACTGAGTGACAAGGTCACTGCGCTCCGATAGCTGGTGCCTCCGTCCGCCCTCCGGCCCGACCCCTCCACCACGCTCTAATCAGCTAGGGCATGGCTGGAATACCCGGACCTGAAGCGCCCTACATTGCGTACATATGCGCTAAAGTATTGACATTGTGCTGCGGCAGAGAGTTTGGCGCATGTCGATGCCTTTTGCCTCCTTATCGCTTCGTCTGCATGTGCCAGGGCATGCGTTGGCTTTACGGGTCCCCACTGGAATTATGACAATGCAGTTCTCTCCTAGAAGCAGTTTTAGGTCAAGCCCGAGCATCCACCGGTACAGCCATGCAGTCAGAACGAGGGTGGCTCAGTCGCCACCAGCCCGTCCTAGCCTGGTGCCAGTCACCGTGCTTTCTGGTTTTCTTGGAGCTGGCAAGACGACCCTGCTCCGACATATACTTGGCAACACAGAAGGCCTAAAAGTCGCTGTAATCGTAAACGACATGGCAGACGTGAACATAGACAAGCGTCTCATTGCCGACAAAGTAGAGCTAGTAGAGGAGCAGCTCGTCGCATTATCCAACGGCTGCATCTGCTGCACCATCCGAGAAGACCTCGTCAAAGAAGTCCGCAAATTGACGCAACAGCAGCAGTTCGACCACCTGGTCATCGAAAGCACAGGCATCTCCCTCCCAATGCCAGTCGCTACCACCTTCACCTACGAGGACGATCAGGGCGCAGCTTTATCTGACGTGGCGCGCCTAGACACCATGGTCACAGTCGTGGATGCTGAGCGCTTTGTGTCCAACATCATAGCATCAGAGGCCCTCCTTGACCACAACTTACAAGCAGATGAAAATGATGAACGCACGATAGCCGACCTCCTGGTAGAGCAGGTGAGCCCTTTTAGTCCGAACCCTTCGCGTGATGCACCTCTCCTGCTTCCAACTTTCCTTAGAATCTCATCGCTTGCTGGTGTGTTGAGTGTTTCCGCCTTGGTGCAGCCACACCTTACATTATTGTGTGTCTGTTGAGGACATCACTACTTGACCAGATGTTAAGCCCTGGCTGGTCCTATCCAATGAGAGCTGTCCATAAACAGCTGTTTCTGCCTGAAAAGATTAGCGCACTCTTATTGTACAGAAGCTTACAAAGAGACAAGTGCTTCTGATCAGTGATTATTAGATTGATCGCATCATGCTATGCAGCACAGAAACGTTACGTCATGTCATTTCCAGGGTTTTACATCTGCTTTGCCTAGACCATGTCACATCGATTTTCCCTGCTATCATAATTTCTACCCAACCTTCATATAGATATCAGGTGGCCTCCTATGCTGCCATGTAGTAGAAAAGAATAATAATACGTTTACTATAACTGTACAAAATGGAGCCTTCTGAAGTGCTAATTGCCCGTGTACCTTCTGCAGGTCGAGTTTGCAGATGTGCTTATCCTTAATAAGACAGACTTGGTCACTGCGGAACAGGAAGCCCAGTTGAGGCAGCTGCTACACAAGCTGAACCCTTCTGCTAAGGTAAGCCTCAGGGTCAAAATGTTACATATTTCAATCTGTTAAGAAAGACCACTATGCAGCCCTCCGGGCCATGCAGCACCCAAGCATGACTTTGAACCAGTTTTTTTTAGTGGGGTGTGAATGTGGGGTGTTAAACGTTGTAATACGCCGTATCAAACTTGCCATAGATACATGTTAAGCTTTTATGCAAACAGCGAGCTGGAACAATAGGATACACATAAAGGAGTTGGCAGGTTATCTGTGCTGTCTCTAGTGAGTGTCAATGGGCATAGTGTGGTTGTGGCCCCTGGGACTGGCAAAACAAGGTAACAGAAGTTGGGAGGAAGAGCAGCTTGTGAGCCTTGTTGAATTGGATTGTTGGGCATGCCATCAACCTGGTAGTCCTAGAAGTTTCATCTAAAGGGTTAAAGCGGAGTTGCTACCTTTTGAGTTTGAGCAGGTGCGGCCAGTTCATATGGGCATAGTGTCTCTGGTTGAGGTCCTAAGGGTTTCAGGTTCAGGTTTGGTACGGTCCTTTTTGTGTAGAACCAGATGCTGCCAGCGCATGGAGGCACAGTGCCGCTTACTGAACCTCTAGGTATTTTGTGGTTTTATGCGTTCTTTATACACATATGTGCTGCCAGTTCATATGGGCATAGTGTCTCTTTCCGAGGTCCTAAGGGATTTTGTGTTAATACTGCTCAAGGTAGCAGCTGTAGTCGGACACCAGAGCCATGCTTCTTTCAATTGTGTATTTAAACCTCAAGTGTATGAGATTACGCGTTTCGATCTGTTGGCCACATCAGATACTAAGGAATTTTCTTTAGGGGTTTGATGATTTATTACTGCCTTCTGTGTACACGTCGTAGGTGCTGCCAGCGCATAAGGGCATAGTGCCTCTTAGTGAGGTCCTTGGCACTGGTCTCTTTAACCTGGAGAAAGCTCAGTCATCAGCGGGATGGCTACAGGAGATAGAAGCGTTTGAGCAGCAGCTTAGAAACCCTGATCATCACCACCACCACCACCACCATCAGCAGCAGGAGCAGGAGCACTGGCAGCAGCAGCAGCAGGAGGTGATAACAGAAGAAGCAGCGGCTGATCATCACCAGCAGCAGCAACAGCAGCAAGAGCTGACAGTGGCGACGGCTGATGAGCAAAGGCGGCAGTCAGGAGCAGAAGCTAGCAGCAGTAGCAGCATTAGCAGCAGTAGCAGTAAAAAGAGTAGCAGTAGCAGTGGGAAGGAGTTGGTGACGGGTCATGCCGCTGCTCCAAAGCATCGTAGTGAAGCAGAGGAGTATGGGATTAGCAGCTGGGTGTATTATGCACAGAGGCCTTTCCACCCAGAGCGATTGATGGAGGTGAGGGAAGGGTCTTGAGGAATGCAGGGTCCAATGGGAGAGCAAGGGGCGTTGGAAGCAGGGGTGCGATGGAAGAGGGGCGGGGGAGCAGTTGAACAGCATAATACCAAGTGAATTAAGCCCTGGGTGTTTACACCGTCAATTATAGTATCCAAAGTATGCCACAGGGAGGCGAGGGGTCGTTCCATGTCAGCCAGAGCGGCTGATGGAGGTCAGAGGAAAGGGTATTGGAAGGCAGGGTGAAATGGGAGAGGACACAGGAAGCAGTGCTTTGAGCAGGGATCCCCAGTCCAAACACCACAAAAAGCAGTTGAAATGGGTTCAAGAGCAGAGGAGCATTTAGGGGAAAGGCCTCTGTAAAGGGAGCATGATGTGAGTGGCAGGAGGCGTTGAGCACTTGTGAAATGTGGGTGCCATGGGAGAGGGCACTGGTGAGGTGAAGCAGGGTGGAACAGGAGAATTAAGGGTGTTAGGAGCAGGGGTGCAAAGGGACAGGTGGGGGGAAGCAGTGGCATAGCAGGCGGCCAACAAGGAAAAAGGCCGTGCAATGTGGTTTGAGTTGGAAAAGCCAACTAACAAAAAGACAGTGGCTCTGTCCTGCAGTAGCTACTTTTGTGGGCACCTGAACACACTGAGCTGTCAACTGCTGTTGTTGCTGTTATAGGTGGCCTTGTCCCGGACCTGGGAGGGAGTGTTGCGGAGCAAGGGTTTCTATTGGTTGGCTACCAGACATGATGTGATGGGCTTGTGGCAATCAGCAGGAGGGGCATGGCAAGGGGAGCCAAGGTAAGGGAAGGGGAGGTTATGACAATGCAAAGCAAACCCCGAAGCCCAGGCACCTTTGAAGGGGTTTTGACTGGTTGGCTGCTAGGCACGTTGAAATGGGCTTGTGGCAGTCAGCAGGAGGGGCATGGCAAGGTAAACGGAGAGTGCATGCAGCAGTACAATGCAAAATATAAATTAAACCCCAGGCACCTGGTGACTGTGGTTACACATTCTGTTGATCCCTTGCTGGCAGCTTGCAGCTGTTGGTTATGTCTCATAGGGTATGATTTGTTGCAAGTAGTTGCCGCATGGCAAGGCAAGGAGAGCCAAGATGCTGGCAGAAGTTTATGGCTGGAGTGGGCTGGAAACCATGGAGGTATCTAGAGTATGGGTTGCAAGTTGTTTGCCATTGCTTTCTGGGGCAACGGAAAGGTGCACATTGAAGTGTTAAGACAGCAGAGAAGTGTCGAGGCTTCTTTACTCGTTGCGATAACCTTATGTCAGCTCGTGTAAGCAGCTATCATTACATTTCATGACTATATGCCACAGCATATCCCTAGAGCCCTCCGTGCTGCCACTGAAAGCAACACAGTGGATCATGGATGTGAGCAGTAAATGGCTTTCCACCATGCGAAGTCTGCAGTAAAGACATGCTTGATGTATCTAACATAAATGGTGAACGAAGATAAGAGGTAGGCTGGCCGTGCATGGGACTGACGACACAATGGTGCCATTTCTCCTGAGTGAAGACATGCCTTATACCATTCCCACTCACTGTTTTTTCGAACGAGCTTGCGGGTGCAGGGCATAATGGCACTGACGCCATAACACTTCACGCGATGTAGGAATCAGCACATCACCCTGACTGCTGACCTTGCTACTGCTGTCGTTGCTACTGCTTTTCTTACCCCCATTGGGGCAGTGGAGGTTTTGGGTGCTTTTGACCTAGCTGCTGGACCTGATGTCTAGGCATACCTTGTCATACATGCCGAACACAACCCGTATGCTGTTCCACCTCACTGTTCTTTGTGACAGCTTGAGCTGTGAGGTTTATGGCACTTTTTGCTATAGCGTATCATGAAATGTAATAGTAATACTACTGTGTGCCTGCCTGCAGTGCTTTGTGGAATGCAGCACTCCCACCAGATCAAAAAGCCAGCGACGCTGAAGAAGCTCGCACATCTAATGCTACAGCTAACAGCAGCAGCATGAGCAGCAGCATTCGAAGTGATGCTGACAAAAGTAGAACAGCTGCTGTTACAGCTAGGACCGGCAGCAGCAGCATGAGCAGCAGCATTCGAAGTGATGCTGACAAAGCTAGCACATCTAGTGCTACAGCTAGCAGCAGCAGCATGAGCAGCAGTAGCAGCAGCAGTAGCCGAGGTGCTTGGCATCCCACATGGGGTGATCGCTGCCAGCAGATTGTGTGGATAGGGGTGGACATGGATGAAGCTGGACTAAGGGCTATGCTTGATAGCTGCTTGCTAAGGGATGATGAGATGGCCCTGGGGCCTGAGGGGTGGGTGGAGGCTTTTGATGACCCCTTGCCTCCTTGGGAGGAGCTTGGGGGTGATGAGGAGGAGGGAGAAGAGGAGGAGTGGGAGGTGGATCGGTGAGGATTTTTGAGATAGGACACTGGGCAGGTTGTGGGCCAAGGAGCACATGTGACCCGTGGTATCCAACCAGTCTGTCAAGTGTTTGGAAAGCAGGACTTGTGATTGTCGACGTCCAGAGGGAGGCTTTCGAATATTGTCGACGTCCAGAGGGAGGCTTTCGAATATGAAAAGGGGGTAAGATTGGTAGGACCGCCGTTATTGCTGGCAAGAGCAATGGGGCACCTTTTTGAGGTTTGCCCCAACGATAACGTGAGCCTTAATATGCATTGCTAGACACCAGAGTTAATCAGTACCTTATTGGTGCTTGCACACCACCGACCAGTGCGGGTGGTGCTCGGCATCAAACACGATACATTGGTTGGTGAGCAACATTGAACAGCTCCTAGCATGCCATCTGATCTGTATGCTCTGCATGGCATTGAAGAGACGACCGCTGCACGAGTCCTATGGAGGGCATGCATGGACGCCATCCAGTTACGTGGGGCTGTCTTTCCGCTGTGACAGCCTGCGTTCTCGCAGCTAATTAAGGTGCATGACGATGGAATTTGCTTTGGGCATCCAAAGCACCCTCTTCGAGGCCTGCCGTTAGTTCTCACCACTACAACTACGCTTATCTATATACATCCACATAGTCCCTCTAGCCTGCAGCTGTATATGATATCTGGCCACCAGTCAGGGCCAACCGGCAACGTCCAGCTTGCCATGCCATGCTGACTTTGCACCTCAACCTCGCTGCGCAGCAATTGCCCCGCTCATGCTCGGCTTGTCTCGCGTGGTCTCGATGGGCCATCTACGTTCCCGCTGCCTGTCCAAATGTCATACATCCAAACTTCCATATGCATTCTTCACCAATTGACGTTCCGTTGCCTGCCCAACTGTTCATGCAGTGACCTTTCCATATGCATTCTTCACAAGGTCCTCATGACATAACACCAGATTATACTGACAAGATCTGCAGCAGCTAGCAGCACTGGCAGAGGACCCAAAGTCTCACGTTTCCTGCAGCTGCCTTCCCCGGATCTCATACTTCAGCCATGATGTCTTGACTCCACCAATAGTAATGGAGCGCTTGCGGCTGCTGCGCATGCGGAGGTAACCAGCAGTATCTGGGTTGCCACTCAAAACCCAGGCTGTAGCCCCTGAGGGCAGCAGCAACAAACAGCAGATGGCAACAATTAGCATTATTACATGGTGTCATTATATGCCATAGCAAAAAATGTCTTAGGCCCTGCAGTAAGTCTTCACAAAGACTCAGCAAAGTGCAACAGTTCTCCCTTACCGCAGTGCTGCAGTGTTTGTTAAGAGAGACCACTGCACTGCCCTCTGGGCCGTGCAGCACCCAAGCATGACTCCAACCGGGTTTGTTAGTGTGGTGTGTTTGTGTGTGGGCAAGCCCACCATCAGGGGTAGTGTGGCTTCATGATTGTGATCAGGAGCCTTGTGTAGATGGCCTGGGTTTGTTTGGCCATTGGCATAGCTGGTCTTGCGTGTGATTGATTGTTTGATTGATTGCTGCAGTTACTGAGATTATGTTTTAGATGCAGTCTTAATGTTGCCTACAAGTATTCATGTATACATGCATGAATGCAACCATTTGTCCCTTTGTATGCTCAAGCACCAGGATCCCAGCACATACAAAACCCTACAACCCTCCCTTGAAAACCCTTAAGCTTCATTTGGAAACACTCCCACAGACTAAACCCTAATGGTAGTTCTGAGGAGAGCACCAAACCCCTTGTCTGTACACCACTGCACTGCTCCATCTGGGTCTCATTAGCTGCTCCATTGTCCTCAGTGCATATTGTCCAAGGTACTGAAACCTGTAGTAGGGTCGTGTGGTTTTGTTCCACACCACTGCTTTTCCACACCAGAACCCATCCCACCAACTGCTTGCTTGTAAATTCCCCCTTACCTGGGCACTCCATCTTCAAAAAGTCCGAAAGCTCTCCCCAGACTTCCTCCAAGTCGTCGTCTTCATGTTGATCCCTATGACGGGACGCCTCCCTGCCTCTACCTCTACCAGCAGGAGCCCTATATGGCAGCAACATTGACAGAACACAGCTCATGGTTTACCTACTCAATTGTCTACTCAATTGTCTACTCAATTCCCTAGCATATCCAGCTGCTTATACCACTGAGACGGGCATGTAGCATAAACCAACACCCATACCCGAACATTTCATATGCAACACCCTGCTCTAATCTACAGGAACTGTTGGCAGCTGGTACAATGCTGCAGTGCTATTTCTCCATAGGTTATGCAAATATACAAACATGGAAAGCCAGATCATTACCATACAACATGCTCTTGAGCTTGCATTGTATCTCCTTCACCAATACTACA
Organism: Pseudopediastrum boryanum; assembly: GCA_963556185.1. Lineage (NCBI taxonomy): Eukaryota > Viridiplantae > Chlorophyta > Chlorophyceae > Sphaeropleales > Hydrodictyaceae > Pseudopediastrum > Pseudopediastrum boryanum. The sequence goes on from OY744503.1 coordinate 8,017,056, forward strand.
TGTGAACCAGTTCCAAGACTTATCAAAAGTGGCAACCATGAGGTTCGGACATTTGAGGTGTAGCAGTGGCCCCCCTAAAGCTATGAAAGCTTTGGGGTAAAGGGGGAGAGGGCGTGTTTGCTTGCTCACCTGCTTCTTCTATAAATCAATATAATTATGTGTTTACCGAGTTAACGTATTTTATAAACCGGTATCATTAAATATTTATTAAGAATGTTATTTACTGCCTGCTCACCTGCTCCTATCGCTATCCCCCTGCAGTCTCAGCCCCCAGGGTGGATTAACCACCACCATTGTAGGTACTGCTGCAGGTTGCCACTGTCTTGCAGCGCCTTGATGGAAGTCAATAAGCTGGGACACACCCGCAGCATTAGCACTGGACTGGGCCAGCCATAAGGCACCCTGAAGAGGAGAGCACGGAGGTTGGGTACAGATAATCAGTGATTGCATCTTATTTTGAAATCCTCGGGCAAACTTTCTGGAGACCCCCCTGCAACCTTCGGTGAAAATCGCGAACACCCCTGAAGGGCCTGGGGGAAATTTTGATGTTTTACTGCGATTTTGGCCAAAACCAATTGCAAATGGGCTAAAACGAATCGAAAAGGCCCATGGACTGTCGTGAAACTTCAGGATTTGAGGAATGCTCACTCGTTTTGGATTCCGAACAAGTTGCTAATTTGATCTAAATTTCGGGAATTTTCACATTTTGCACAAAATCTTCGAAGAAACGAGGTAAGATGCGATCACTGCAGATAATCAAAGCAAGGTATAGTGATGCCAGAGCAGGCCGAGTGATGATTCCCAGTTCAATACTTATGATTCCATATAATTATTTACTACCTGCATCAGTAGCATGGAAATGGGCTAGTCACAAGGCACCCTGGAGGTTGGGTACAGGTAATCAAAGAAGGAAAGAGTATAGAGGAGAACGCAGGCGTCTGCTATGCAGTGCTGGAAGAAATAAAACAGGATGCAAGCAAACAAAGCAAGTTGCAAGCACCACCCTAACACTAGATCTTCTCTAAAGAGGAGATGGGGGATGACATGGCTGCCGTTCAAAACAGCACTCTCTTGCAGGGCCTTGAGATAAATTGATCAGATGAGACACACATCTAGCAGTAGCCCTGGATTGGGCCAGCCAAGCTTGGTCTGATTCGTCCATGCAATTGCCCAAAATCTGCCGGACCGTGCTCTCCTGCTGCTCTACTTGCTTCCCTCAAAGCTTTACTGCTCATCCCGTGTATGTCATTGCCATATTCTGGGATTTGCTTCCCTTGCTGCTGCCCCTGCTCTCCTGCTCACCCCAAAAAAACCATTGACTACCAGTACCCACCTCGTGTATGTCATTGCCGAAAATCCGGAACTTGTTGCCACTGCTGCTGCCTCCGCCACTGGCCCTGCTACTGCCACCTGAACGCCTGCTACTGCTGCTGCTACCGCTTCTACTGCTGCTGCTGCCCTTCCTCCCTATCGATTCAAGAGGTAGTTGAGACACCCCTTTAGCTTCCTCAAAAACCTTCCCCCAAAGCTGCTGCTGGTGGTCAGGCCAAGAGGTGAAAGGCCATGGAGCAGCTGATGGTGGCAGCAAAGCATCTCTGATAAGCCCAGGGGCTGTGTGGGTCGCTATTAAGGCAGCTTCTATTAGAAGAGCAGCAGAGCCGCACATGGGGTCTGCCAGAACAGCGTCTGCATGTCAAGTAAACCACAGCAACATACAAGCAGCTCAATGGGTATATGACATTTGCACTAAACAGCAAATCAAGCAAACCCCACATACAGGCAATGGAGCAACGCATAGTGGCAGCAACACATCTCAGGCAGCGTAGGATGCTATCAGGGCAGCTTTTATCAGAAGACCAGCAGAGCCACACATGGGGTCTGCCAGAACAGCGTCTGCATGCAAAAGCATGGAACCACAGCAGCAGAAGTTGATCCTGACAGAACTCCCACAATAGCCTATCACATGTTCCTAAGACAGCCACCAAAGCCCTTAGCTCCTGCCTCTGCATGTTCATCCCACCCCAGCATTAGCAGCAAACCAGCATGGGAGCATATCGCAAAATGAACAACACGGATCAGCCCCATATTGGGCCCACAACAGGTGGATGTATTCTAGAGCCAGACCTGAAGAAACCTATGACATACTTCCGACACTGCTCCCATGACCTTCACCTCATGCCTCTGCATGTTCACCGCACCCAGCCATAAGCAGCAATCCAACATGGGAGAAAAGCATGACACAAGGTGGACACCATGAAACTGCACATGTTTGAGCCACACCGTACGGGCGTATTCTAAAGCCGCCTGAATAACCTATACTATGCAGAGAAGACCGCTCCCATGACCCTTACCTCCTGCCTCTGCATGTACATCCCACCCCGCCATAAGCAGCAGTCGAGCAGCTGCTTCACTCAAAGCTGCCTCATTCTAGACCCTAAACCCTAACCCACCATACTTCAACCTGCACCAAGACTGCTACCAAGGCCCTTACCTCCTGCTTCTGCATGTTCATCCCACCCCGCCATAAGCAGCAGTCCAGCAGCTGCTTCACTCAAAGCTGCCTTATCCTAAACCCTAAACCCTAACCCACCACATACTTAAAACCTGCACCAAGACTGCTACCAAGGCCCTTACCTCCTGCTTCTGCATGTTCATCCCACCCCGCCATAAGCAGCAGTCCAGCAGCAGCTGCCTCGTTCAGAGCTGCCTTATGTATGGCAGCATCTCCTCTGTATCCCCTGCGATGTAGAGAGCCGCCACCTAGGTCGCGATACAATACTGCCGTGTCCTTGAGGAGGGAGATAAACAGAGGGAGGTTTGGAGGGGCATCCGTGGGAGGTGGAGGTCGGGAACCCCTGCAACAAACAGCAAAGACATGAAGATGGGAGGAAGCCACAATGACATGGGTATGAGATACCTAAATGTGCCTGAACCCTATCCCTCTGTTGGGACGTGTGTCCATACATGGGTGGTGGAGGGCGGGAACCCCTGCAGCAAACAGCAAATAGACAGAGCATAAAGGCCCCAGATTCCACCCTCTACCGCCTGGAGAGAAAAGGCGGTAGGTGGGGTGGGAGGGGTGATGTGTGCGGGCGCGTGGAGGTGGGAGGGGTGTTCCAAGATTTGTGGGAGGTGGGAGGGGTAATTCATAGCCGCTGGAGGCAGGGAGCCCCTACACCAAGCAGCAACGGATATGCAGTAGGAGGTGGAGACAGCGGAGGTGACAGCGGAGGTGAAGACAGGGAGGCTGGAAGAGGCATTCATGGGTCGTGGAGGTCAGAAAGCCCAACGACAAGTGCGGGGTGCGGGGTTAGAAGAGTGCAGGGTTTGGTACTTTGCTATGGCACATCATGAACGGTAATGATAACCCCTGCAACAACCAGCAAGATATGCACGTTGGTACAGTACATCCCATTCGGAAACTCCATAATGACATAGGTAAAAGAAGCCTGAAGCTTCCTGAATACCACTTGAAGAGGGAAATGAACAGAGGGAGGTTGGGAGGGGCTTTATGGGTGGTGGAGGTCAGGAAGCCCCGCGACACGTGCGGGCTGCAGGGTTGCAAGACTGCGGGGCTTGGTACATTGCTATCGCACATGCTGAGATGTAATGATAACCCCTGCAACAAGATGATAGATACGCAACTTGGTACAGCACATGCCAGTGGGGGCAAGCGCCCTGCTGACGTGGGTGCTGGAAGCCTAAAGGCGCCCTACCCCCACTTGGAAGATTGTGTGGAAGCAAAAGGCAAGGCCTGATAACAGTCTGTATTGTCCCACTAGCCCTCTTCAACTTTGAGGGCTCCGTTCAACCGAAACCCTTGTCCCCTTGGGAAATAGGGGCTGCGTCTCCTCCCCCCCCCCTGCCTGCCTCGCAAGGCTGTGGATCTCCCTTGTAGGGCCATGTGCCATGTTTGGACAAGTACAAAGCAATCATGTGTGCTGAGACTTGTCATAATAGCAACTCCAACCTTATGGGAGCAGCTAGTAGCTAATGTGGCGCCCAGAAGAGTGCAGACAGTAAGGATTACAGCGATGCCCGATCACAAACTGGCCAATCTGCCTGTACAGAGATAGGCTCCATGGGCAGATTTACAGAAGCAATCGCTCAGAAATGGATTGACTCAGCATTACCGACCCTGCTTCTGAAGAGAAGGTACAAAGTATGACCTTGCCATTCAATCAGTAAAGCCACCTCGACAGTACAGACAACACATAGACAGTACACACACCCACATGTACATGCGGTACACACACTTAAAGGTACAGTGTATCCAGAAACACAGGATGTAGTGGCACCCAGATGTTGGCTGCTGGTTGCAAGTAGGGGCCCCAACCATGATGTAAATCCAACACATGGCTTGGGGAGAAGATTCACTGTTGGTCGAATGCAAATATCACAACATGCACATTATTAGCTAAGGAGACTGCAAGGCTAGAGTCCCCTGAGCACAAACAGCAAAGTAAGACATGTACATCCAGGGAAATGATGGCCATAAGCAAATCAAGAATAAGACATCTAACATAGCATGTCACCACAATCACCAGGTATCTGGGGTCTAGGATTTCTATCTTCTCTTTACGTGAGTGCCCCCAGTTGATCATTAGAGGAGCTGCAATGGTTTGATCAGCTTACATATGGTAGGGGTAGAGGCTATGCTTACCTTGCATCCCTAACACTGTCACATACTGCATCCCGCACTCTCCTAGACACCAACTGGCTGTTGGTTACATTGCTGTTTCCCCACACTTGGCTGCTAACCGACAATGTTTGACCAGGGTCCAGAAGCTCTGACCAGTCAACTGCCTCACGTGTGAACTCATACACCTGCCAGCACAACACATGACGCATGAAACCTCAAGCACAAGAGATACAGTACGAACAAGCTAAGGGCTCATGTAACTGCCGAACGGTTTCTTTTACCTCGTTTTGCTATACTTATCATTTTAAACTTTCTGCAGTATGTTTACGTCCATAAAATAAGTGTTCATCCTTTTTTGTGGCAAAAGCATTGGCACCTTGAGTACAAACATACCTGCTTTATTGCTACCTATCATTGCTCTGCTTGCGACTCAGGCAATGTTACATACATGTTCAATGATAATCTGAACAGTAAAATCGCCTGCTGGTCCCCCCCCCCCCTCCTGTGATACAACCCTCCTGCATAGCCAAGTCAAGCTATAGGCACCCTCCGACCACTGTAGGGACACACATATACACTGGGTTACAGACCATTTTATCTTATATTGCATGGTATGCATAGCAAAAAATGCCAAGGTCTTGCACCTCAAGCTGCCACAAAGAACAGCGAGGTGGAGCAGAATACGGGTGCACCATCGATAAAACCTGCAGTGCCCTTTGCATGAAGGCCAAGTCCGGCCAATAATTGTAATCCCTGCTCAGTGTAAGACACAGCTCATTGTTTAAGGCTGTGTTATTGTTGGTCGCTACGTACCATGCGCTACGAACCCACTCTTCGGCCCTCTATTGCCTCCCTGTATTGTGCCGGCATGATGCACATGTTCATCCATACAGCATGGTCAGACATACTGCACCTACCGTGTCTCCTGCTGCTTCACTAGGGTTTAGTTGCTGTGTGGCCAACTGGTGCAAAACCCTGATGCCAGTACGTAGCCAGAGAGCTGCACGGTAACCAACCTCCAAGTCATCTCCACTGTTTCAACAAGAGCAGCAGAAGATCTTAGAAAAAAGAAGGGCTCATATGTTGCTGAACAGGATCAATGTGTGAACACGACATGTGGGCTAATGATAGTGCCGGGTTAAGCGGGGTGGTTATTGAACTAGCATGGAGGAATCAAATGCAGGTGAAGCTTAGTTACATTGGACATTCTGCGGATACAGATGATGCCATTCTGCCGATACTATGACACGTCTCAGCCCCAGACATGATGCAGCAAGAAAGACAAGGCTTTTAGGTTGCTTGGCACGATTATAACTGCCTGATGACACCAGGGACGTTCACAACAAGAGATGTGGTTCTGGAGTATGGGGGAAAGAGAGGACTGTTCACAGTGGCACAGTGGCAAGGACCCACAGGATGGTGCCAGTCTGTAGCAGGTGGTGGCAGCTGGTACAGAGTGTACTCACCCAAATGCTACCCGACCAGGCCCAATAACAGTGATGCCTTTTGCCCTGATGTGCTCCTGCGCCAGCTCCTTTGCAGCAATCTGCATATAACATGCAGCATATAGAATGGCTAAGGACGGCTCCATAGAATATACAGCCTTGCTATGCTCATGGCAGCATGCTTGGCCTGCCTGTCACTGCAAGTGATGCCCTTTGCTGCAGGAACGGGTACCAAGGGGTGCATCAGCATCATGCGGACGTGCCTGCACACCTCCTCAAGCCCTGGATGGCACGTCACCATGTACTGATGTGAGTACTGCTGCTGCTGCGGAGCTGGAACTGCTTGGGACCTCGCAGGCTCCCGTCTGGGCTGGTCCCGTCTCGATGGGGCCCTTCTTGGCCGATCTACACTCCTCGCTGCCCATGAGGCCGAGCTGTAGGTTGCGAATGCTGTGCGACTAGGAGATCTGAGGCAGAGTCTACTGGCTTGCAGCCATTGTGCACTTTGCAGGAGGCAGCCCCGCAACAGCTGACCACCCGACCCCATGCTCAGCTGCAAACCGCAGCTGCCCCTTATTTGAACCCCGCTGTGTATACGTTCGTTCAGCTATAGTGTCACCACTTCTCCATACTAAAGGCTAACCGCTAGCTATCACTGGGAAACGGCCGACACATGGGTTCACATGGCCGACACAGGACCGAAAGCCCCCAGGTCTCGATGCCGGTACCGGAGATGAGTAGAAGCTACGTTATACGTGTAGCCGTTGCTTGCTTGATTGTACCGAGTTCCAAGTTTCTGACCCACCAAAGTGCGTGCGTGGAGTCGCACTCCTCGCAAATGAGAAAGCATGAAGGTGTTGGTCCTTTCCGCAGAGCCATATAAGGTTCCTCATTATTATGTATCCATGTTCATGTCAATGCTTGACGCTTGCTCTGATCAACTTCGCACCTGCGCGACTTCACGTGTGACCTGGCATCGTCTTCCTGCTCCTGAAATTGCGTCTTGTTGACCCAGGGTAGTGGATTCCATTTTTGCTGGCACATAAAGTGCTGATTGATTAGCTATTGCTCTGGAACGCAAAGCTGCCTCACATCAGCATTGGATGGTCTTCCTTTGGTAGAACTTTGCAACAAGACGCGAGAGCGGTACAACGATGCTTACCACAGTGAAGTAGCCCGGATTAGATGCTCGAAAGAGTTGACCCCTACATGTTTAGCCTATGGAGCTTTAGAATGCCGTTAGTACGTGGCAGGGCAGGCCTTTAGGCAGGAGACGAGGCAAGGACACACCGGCAGGTGCTGCAGTAGTGCGAAGCGCTCTTCCGAGGGTGGCATGCTACACATCGCGCAGTAGGCGACCCAGTACTACTCTCGCATGGAGTCTATCATACTCGAGGAGCTCACAAGCTTGCCCGCTCCAAGCGAAGAGTCTTCCTGCTCCTCAACCCCTCACCACCAGAGGCAGCCCAGCAACATCTCCTTCGAATCCCCATCACCACCTGGGCCTCAAGCAACACCAGCATCAAAGCCGGAAACCTCCGCATCCAGCAGTCCAGCGTCTAGCACGAGCCCACCAAAGCCAGTAACAAGCACATCAGGGCCACCTGCAGCTGCTTCCAGCCCCTTCAATGCACCTGCAGCACTTTCCCTTCTAGACTTCTCCAGCATGCTTCCAACAGAGGGCTGCTTTACGCCCAGCTCGTCCGCAGACGGCAGCATGGGCCATGAATTACACACCACTGGCATAGCCATGGGTGAAGGGGCTGCAGAGTGCAGCAGCAGCAGCAGTAGTGGCAATAGCAGTCCCAAGGTAACTATTGCTCTTGCTAGTGCTCCTCAACTTCAGCTTGCTTCAACATGTAGCAGGACAGCATGTATTCACTTCATTAACCCTTCCTGGGCTACCTGGGTCGTAGCACCTGCAATGACCTCCCTAATCAGTCACATATTCAGCATTGGAATAAGAAATTGTGCACCATTTTATTCAGTGTTCAAGCAATATCTTGCAGCAACTTCCCCAATTTGTGGCAGGGCAGAGCCTCTGTCAAAGTTGTAAACACTGCACAGCATCACAGGGAGGTCATGCTGCCACATTTGACCGGCTACCTGAGATCTTGCCACGTTGCAGATGTCCCCTGTTTGTCAGCTATGTCGGCAGCACATAGGCTCAAACCACTGTCAATCAGAAGTTAGCCTTGCCATGGGGCTGCATGCCTAACAACTGCAGCAGCATACGGCATGCTCTTCTGAGGTACGGATCCATTACCTGCTGCTGCAGGGTGCCAGTTGTCGCAATCGTCAGCAGCACAACAACCATGAATTTGATTACGCCTTTGACATCAGCTATCAAGAAATACCACAGGGAGCTCAACAGCATCAGGTAAGCCGTAGTCTTGTCATTCCATTGCTCACAGCTTTCAGTTATTAGGTTAGTATACATGCATGTGAATCACATTCAGGAATCAGTATCAGCATTGTGATGACCAAGATCCTTTCCATCTTGTACCCTGCCGAACTCTACCGGCTGCAGCGCCGATTGTAGGACTGCAGTGTAATTCATGCATGAAAGTGAGCAAACAGAAAGTTGATGCTTGGCCTACTGGTCTGACGATCATGGAGCGCTAACTTTGGGTTATGCATGTGAAGTGTCTGCGGCCTTCCAGTATAGATCCTCTGTGTACTGCATCGCATCGCATGACATAGCAGCATGTTCTGCTCATCTGATAACCAACCTTCTCTTTTGGCTGTTTTGTGCTGCAAGGCATCTGAAATAGCTCTGGCTCTACATGGCAGAATGCTGAGCTCTGTGCCTGAGTCAGACCTGGAGGGCCTAGACAGCAGCATGACAGACCTGTGCAACACTCCTGCGCTTGGTCAGACATGCGGCAAAGCAGCAGCAGCAGCACACGTAGATGGAGGTCAGGCTGCCTCCACATGCTCTGAAGAGCAAGCAGTAGCAGAGATACCTGCAGCACCAGCAACAGACAAAGCAGCAGCAGCGGCAGCAGCAGGCCAGGAGGCTGAAACAGGGGGCATAAAGGCGTTTAGAGCAACGTATGGCCTTGGGGATGAAGACGGGGCCGTTGAAGAGCATGCAGAGATCGACGAGGTAGAAGTGGTACTTGTAGAGAAACAAGATGTGCAGAAGTTTGAACTCCAGCAACAGCAGCAGCAGCAGGAAGCGGGGTCCAAGCATCAGCAGGAGGAGGCTGATAGTCAGCAGCAGCAGATTGATGCAGTGGAGGAGCAGCAGATACAGCAAAAGCAGGGGCATTTACAGCAGCAGCAGCAGAATGGGTTACACCATACCATAATCCCGCAATACCAGCAGCAGCAGCAACCACAGCTTGAACAGGCAGAGCCTTGCTCAAGTCCATGGCTTTTAACACCTAGCCCTCCAACTTCCCAAACGCCGGAAGAGCTCCTTATGGCAGCAGGAGATGAACCAGCAGCAGCAGCAGTTGTAGTGGTACAGGGCCTTTCAGGGAGTGCAGGAGAGGGTGGGCAACAAGCAGCAACAGTGAAGGGGTCTCCAGAAGGGAATTCTGTGATTGGGGGGAAGGCTCAGTGTGTCATGGGCGCTGCGAGTGAGGATGAGTGGGCAGCTGTTAGTCGGCAGAGGATGCTGGATCTAGCCGGGGCACAGTCACAGCAGCAATTGCAGGTGAGTGAGGCCCCACTATAAAGTCTAGGGTTTAGGGCTAGGTTCAGGGTAGGTTTCTATGTTCAGGGTAGGGTTTAGCAGTCAGAGCAGCACTTGCAGGTGATTGAAGCCCGGCCAACGATGTGATATGTTTTGCACAGTGTCCTGCATTTCATAGGAGGCTACAGCACGCTCAATTAGATGAATGGAGGGGAGTTGCATAGGGACCAGCAAGGGCTGTTGCTGGGGCTTGAGATGAACTGGAGTGTCCTGTGTAGGGCATATGTTTATCTGTCAAACGTGGTATCAGCATTATTGATGGTATCATGCATGCAGGTAGCAGTAAGTGGGCGCATATGCGTGAGGTTGCGTAAGATCTCTTGGAATTGGTAAATGCGAACTTCATGGCACAACTTAGTGACATCAGATGCATGCTCTACGTTGTGATGTGCTTTGCTGGTGTAGCTGTATGGGTTGTGCTCCCATTCCTTCTGGTACTGAATGTCCAAACTATGTGGCTTTGGCCCTGCGTTCTGCAGAAGGCCCCCACCAGCAGCACAATGAGCATGGCCAGCGAGCCCATGACCTACCCCAAAGTGCTAGCAGCTCTCCGAGACCCCTCAGGTTCTCTAGCAAAGGCTCTTAGACACCAGCCTACTAAGTGCCCACTCTTTCTGCAATTAAGTGCTCCCAATATTTCTGGTCCTGAAAGCCCAACCTGTGTGGCCTTTTCCTATGTGCTGCAGAAAGCCCCCACCAGCAGCAGAATGAGCATGGCCAGCGAGCCCATGACCTACCCTGAAGCACTAGCAGCTCTCCGAGACCCTTCAGGCTCTCTCACAAAGGCCTTGAGACACCAGCGGGCCCATGTGCTGCAGTCTTTACCTGGGAATGGCAGGTTCTTAGGGTCTATGCTGATGTGTTGCATAGGACCAGCAGCGGGAGCTGGGTTTAGGGAGGGGGGCCTCTTGGCGGAGGAGAGGGTCTGGGTGTTGGCATTGGCACGGGTGGCGCTGGATACTACCACACAGCCGGAGATGGCGGGGGTACTGCAGGGTATATATACCAGCTTGACGGGTAAGTGGCAGTGGTCATTTTGCATCTCATGATATGCATAGCAGGAGTGGCAAGCTGTTACTGAAACAGTAATGTGCAATGGGAGTGACATGACACATCTTTTTTATGGGCTTTCGAGGATGTTGGTGAGTACAAGGATGCAGCATGCACTTGGAATGAGGAGGCTGAGTTGCAGCTTTGTCCTTCTGGTGCAACATGTTAGTTGCTAGTTTTTGCCGCCTTGTTACTGCCACCACAATATGAAGCTGGCACCTAACCAACATTTGACATCTCGCACATAGACCAGACCTGTGGAACATCTGCTGCAATGCAGAGAGTCAGCTTGTGGCATATGCTTTGGTATTTCATGCTTAATTTCTCAGTGCTCATATGTGTGAGAACCTAGGCCAGAAGGCAGGGTAGACTTGCACAGCTAAGGAAGCAAGAGGCAAGTGACTGATATTTCCTAATTGTAGGACATATTATCAAGTGTCAATCGGCGTTTGTGTGCATTTAAGAAACTTAATGTTCTGCCACCCTGTTCGTACCTTCTGCTCCTGCTGCTTCAGGGAAACTAGGCCCTGTCCCTCGCTTTGGACCTCACTGGGATGAGGTGGGTTTTCAAGGTGATGACCCTGCCACAGATCTGAGGGGATGTGGGCTGTTTGGCCTGCTGCAGCTGCTGTACCTGCCCCACCATGATGCTGCAGCAGCTAAGAAGATTGTGGAGCTAAGCAGGAGGTAAGACAGTCTCGAGAGACATGGTCAATGACTATGACATCCGTACTGCTGCATTGCTGCCATTGTGGGTGTTTGATCATGTTCCTGTGTGTCCCTCTGTGTTGACCCTAGCCAACTCACGATTAGGCAACTTCTCGACTATGAAAAAACAGCAGGGTACCAGCTTTTAGTTGCTTGTGGCATAGGGCCCAAGTGTGCTCCATTATGAAGTAACATGAAGAGACAAGAAAGGGAAAGCAAGGTCATAGGAACGCCTGCGAAGGACAGGGGGCCATTGTGGGTATCGCACCCTCTGACCTGTGAAGTAGATTAGTCAGTGTATCTGTGCAATTCCTTAGAGCACTTTTCTTCTATGCAAAGTAAACAGTGGATAAACAACCACAGAAACGTCTCTTTTCCCTGACATATGTGGTGTGAACAATCCCAATGGTGAATAGGACCGGATCATGCTGATGTAACGTACATATGCTCGCTTGCTTGCTTGCAGTGGTGCCCAGGAGTTCCCCCTGGCAGTGGTTAGCCTGAATGTCAGTGCCTGGACATTGGCTGCGCTCAGGAAGGGGGACCTCACTGCAGCAGCGCACAAAGTGGGAAGTGTGCTAGACGCTGCCAACGCTTTCTACTGTGGTGGCATGTACGAATTTTACAACAGGTAGGAGTAGATTGAATAACTGCACAAAGTGCATGTGCAGAGCAAGGCATTCTACATGCGCAAAAAATGTGTGGATGTTGGCATGTGTGGAGTGCCATGTGTGGAGTGCCATGTGGAGTGCCATGTGTGGAGTTCAACCCTATAAATCAATGTGCGCAAAGCACTTGTACCACTGCCCGCCTCTACATAGTAACGAAACATTTTGATCCACAGAACCCCTCCCACACTGTGGTGGGCTTAGATATTTGTTTACCAGTTCTTGACACTTCTTAAATGCTAGACTGCTTAGCCCTTACTGCCGTGAAAGCAGCCGGCAGGGGCATTGGACTTGCTATGGACCAGTGGCAGGCTCGCACTGAGTGAGTAGGATAATGGATTGTACCAAGCAGAAGCAACCCATGGTTGGTGATGCTTGTTTCCTTACTACCTGTTGCTGCAGTGGCTCTTGACACCATAGCATGTGGCCAATAAGAGCGCAGGAGGCGCCTTTTCTTTATGTTTACGTGTATGATATGCTAGACAAAGCCACAAGTACCAAGAGCTATGGTGGTTGACAACAGCATAAGCTTCTTTCTTTTGATTGCATGTAATCATGCTCAGTAGTCATCAACATGAAGTGGGCAAAACTCCTACTCATGACGAGTCATCTGAACCTGATGTGCACGCTCTTTTCAGGTGGTCTCAAGGCTGCACCATGCGGGAAGCTGGCTTTGTGTTTAAGCAGCTAGAGGAGCACTGCCGCAAGAACTCAGCAAAAGTGCTGAAGCTTGCCAGTCAGCCGCCAGCATGATCAGCAGCCACCAGGACGAGGGATTTGGTAACAAACATGGAGGCCTAGAACCTTAGTCTACCTTGCTGCCCGGTGGCATACTGGCTGTAGTTATCAATTAGATTACCAGATTACCAACTAGCCCGGATGGGCATCCCATGGGAGCCAATGAAGGCTCATAGGGCAGGCAAATTAACAGGCACATGCCTGGTCAGCATGTGGCAATGCTGCATTCATGCATTGCATCCTCACTATATTTCTCGCCTGGAACAAAATCCACTCTTGTGACTTGCTGGACAAGTTGGCACGTTAGCAGCTACTAGTTTCGTTGTAGTGCCAAACAATGTCAGGTGACCTTTGGTATTTCATAGCTTTGGCTTCAGAGGCCCGTGATCGGGGTACTGTGCTGGACTTAGCTCTGCACTCATGTCTTGGGGTGGAATGTTGTCCTCGGTATACATCATAAAGGAGAGGTATCTAGTGGTTAGTGTTCGATACTAAGTGAAGCTGTTGATGGCGATTACCAAGAAGGGCAGAGCACAATTCCTATCGGCTGCTAGTCTCCAGCGATGGCCGAGTGGGGCTGGACTCTCGATAAGCGTGCCTCCTTCTTTTGAACCAGAGTCATGCCCTACAAAGATCATGCGCATTAGATGTTGCCAGGGAGGCAGAAACAACGGTGTTGTGTTGTCAGCCTTTGAAGGCACCGAGTGATGTACTGTACATCGGTCCGGAGTCTGGCATGCCCTGGCAGCTTCTCCGGCCTCACGTTAAAGGAGCATTGGTTAACCAGTACCCGCAGGCTCCAATTATACTGCCTTTGAAGGAGTTCGCAACAAGAAGTACGCATAACCAGGATTCCACTGTATGCAGGTCTGTGCGCGTGTCATGTTGACTGACTCAAAGAAAGGAGTCCATGCAGCAAACCTAGCTGTGTATCTCTTGCTCCTAACTTAGAGAGACCAATGAGCCGTTGATGGTTTGCGGGCGGTCAGATCTGACCATCCAGCTCAAGCAGGTGGGTGCATGCCACAACCCCTGCATAGAAGGACCCGCAACGCGCCACATGAGAGCATTATGCTTGTAACGTATGCCATGGTCCTTTCGAATGGAGTAAGAGCCATGCATGCACGGGAAAGCGTGATCAACTGCCATGCCAGTGCTTATGGGAAAGCGTTATCAACTGCCATGCCAGCTGCACATACAGAGAGCAATGTCCATGAAGCCAGGTTGCACCCTCTGATGTCTCTCGCCTCTGCAGGAAATGGAGAAGTCCCTCCACGAGGTGGCGCAGCTATGCTGCCCGTTCCTGGAGCTGCAGGATATCTGCTCCCTTTGCCAGGCATCCAAGCAGCTCATGACTGAATGCCTGGATGTCCACCAAGACCAGCTCAACCAGTGGCTCCTCAAAGCAGTCAAAGCAGCACCTAAGGCCAAGCTAATAAACCGGCGTCAGCAGATCAGTCAGAACCATCTGCAGCTTGCCAAGGTAGCTCCCATCTCCTGGTTCCTGAAGCAGTGCAGCAAGGCCTCAGGCTTGATCCCCCTCTCAACTCGCCTGAGCCTCCAAGGTGCTCTCCTAGCAGCTGAAGGCGACCTTACCTTATCAGTCCTCCTCATCAGCGCAGGCGCACGCATCACCCAACCCTTCCTACTCTCAGCAGCACAGCAACGCCCCACAGAAGGCCCTGTAGTGTGGGTGAAGGCCTATGCCTACCTTGGACTCACCTGCAGCCTTCATGGGGTCATGCATGACCTCCTCCTTGGCCTGGAGATCAGCGAAGATAGCGTTGAGACTCTCTTCCCTGACGAGCTCGAAGACATTGCAGCCTCTCAGCCCCCCGCCTCCTGGACCCCATATTCTACCTTCAGCAGCCACAGATCCTGCAGTGGTCCGGGGAGCAGGTACAGGCCCTCCTGCAGCAGCTGCTAAGCCCTCTGCCAGGAGGTGTTAACAGACCCACAGCTCAGCAGCTGCTGACTCTCCTGGTCAACATTCCTGGAGCTGAGGAGATGCTGGATGGTGCCAAGCTGCAGCTTATCCAGACTGTGTTGACCACCACCATGCTGGACATCAAAGCCCCCCTCAGCCTCCTGCAGAGGCAGCTCAGCACCGAGGAGCTGCTTCAGCTCATCACATGTGGCCTTCTCTCCCTGAATCCCAATGATGTGATGGCACGCATCCCTTCCGCTGTACTGGTTGACCCTGCCTACGTCAGCTGGCCCCTTTCGCTGCCAGAGGTAGAGCCTCTTCTGGAGCTTGCCATCCGCAACAAGTGCTCCTATGGCGTTTCGCGCCTGCTAGCCCTGCTAGGCACCAGCACCATCACAGCAAAGGCAGCGGAGCAGCTGCTGGTCTTGGCAGGGGAGGTGCGCTGCCTGGGCTGCTGGAAAGTGCTGCTGGAGGTGCTTTCACCAGTGCTGCTGCTTGCACCTGAGGTAAGCCAGAAGCTGTACCTGAGCTGCGGGGGTACCAAGCGCTGTTCCTCTCCCATGCACGCCGCATGCGGGGGGTGCACTTTGGTCTCCTGCATGGCAGCTGCAGCATGCAAAGCGGCAGCAGCAAAGCAGGTTCCGCAAGACAAGCTTCTATCTTGGGAGCTGTACCTCTATGAAGCTTCGTTGACTCACTCAGCTGCAGCTCCAGCAACTTGGCGGCTGTTGCAGCTAGCACCCCATGATGCAGACATCATGCAGCGGGTGCTGCTGGCAGTGCTTAGGGCACCTAGTGGCCCCACCAGCAGTAGCTTCTGGGGCCCCTTGCTCCAGCAGCAAGCAGCAGTCAGTTTGCCGCCGCATGTGGTGCAGCAGCTGCTGGAAGAGGCTATAGAACGGAGGGGGTTTGCAGCAGCAGCAGTGGGGCTGCTGCTGAGTAGCTGTGCTGCTGCTAAGGATCTGCCATGGGTGGTAGTGCAGCAGCTGCTGCAGCGGTGCTTTAGGGGGGATGCAGCAGACCTTGTGCAGCTGCTGTTGCAGCAGCTGCCAGCAGCTAATGACATACCAGGGGAAGTGGTGTACCAGATGCTGGAGTCCACACAGCAAGCAGCGCCAGCCTGCCTCCCAATGCTGTTTCCGCTGCTGGCTAGTGCGGAGGAAATGCCGTACAGCGTTAGGAAGGCGTTCATAGGGGGTCTTGTGGTGGATACTGGCTGCTTACAGCAGAAAGGGCCCTGCCACTGTGGGATGTGCCCCCCTCCTGCACCTTGCTTGGTTTGTGCTTTGCTTAAGAGTACGCCTGCTTTGCCGCCTGCTGTGCTTGTGGATGCTCTGAAGGGTGCTTCTTCTGAAGGGGAGGGAGATGATGCTACTTTATGGGTTGCACATGAGCCAGGGTTTGCTCTCGCACCTGGGGTTCAGGAGCTGAGTGAGGAGCATGTCCTGGATGTGCTGCTCTCTGTCATCCATGCTCCTGTGCTTGCATGCTCGGATGCTGCCCAAGTTGGCGATCCACTTTCAGCACAGCCAGTAGCAGAGGGGCCAGCTCAGCAGCTCCTTAGACGATTTGAGGAGCAAGAAGGATTGGAGGAGATCCTGGATTATGATGATGACGATGAGGAGGAGGAGGAAGCAGGGGTAGATGGTGCAGCAGCAGGTGCGCCACCACCAGCAGCAGCAGCAGGAGGTGGGGTACACGCAGTGCCAGTTCCATGGGAAGCAGCAGACGAGGAGCTACTGGATTATGAGCCAGGAGTAAATATTCCAGCAGCATTTGGGGGGCCAGCAGCAGCAGGAGGTGGGGTACCTGCAGCACCAGTTGCAGCCGACGTGCCTGCAGCACACCCAGATGCAGGGGAAGCAGAAGACGAGGAGCTACTGGATTATGAGCCAGGAGTAGATGGTCCTGCAGCATTCGAGGCACCAGCTTTAGCACCAGGGGCAGGCGGGGCAGCAGCAGCAGCAGCAAATGGGGCAGCAGACGAGGAGGTACTGGATTATGATGCAGAGCCAGTGGGAGATGAGGCAGGGGCAGTGGGGCCACCAGCACTAGCACAAGCAGCAGCTGGCGTACCTGCTGCAGAGCCAGAAGAGGAGGAAGCAGCAGACGAGATGCTACTGGATCATGAGCCAGGAGTAGATGGTGCAGGTGCAGTCGGGGAGCCAGTAATAGCACCAGCAGCAGCCGGCATGCCTGCAGAACAGGAAGCAGCAGATGAGGAGCTACAAGATGATGAACCTGGAGTAGATGGTCCAGCAGGGGGCATGCCTGCAGCAGAACCAGCTGCAGAGGAGGCAGCAGACGAGGAGCTACTCGACTATGATGCGGAGCCAGTGGGAGATGGTCCAGCAGCATTTCAGGCACCAGCAGCATTTGGTGCATATGGGGCACCAGCAGCGTTTGGAGCATTTGGGGCACCAGCAGCATTTGGGCCATATGGAGCACCAGCAGCATTCGGGGCATATGGGGGAGCAGCAGGGTTTGGGGCATATGGGGGACCAGCAGCATTCGGGGCATATGGGGGAACAGCAGGGTTTGGGGCATATGGGGGAGCAGCAGCATTCGGAGCATATGGGGGAGCAGCAGGGTTTGGGGCATATGGGGGAGCAGCAGGGTTTGGGGCATATGGGGGACCAGCAGCAATCGGGGCATATGGGGCAGCAGCAGGACCAGCAGCAGGGGGAGCACCAGCAGCATTTGGAGGACTAGCAGCACAGCCAGCAGAAGGGGAAGCAGCAGACGAGGAGCTAGTGGATTATGAGCCAGGAGGAGATGGTCCAGCAGCATTAGTGGGACCAGCACCCGCCCCAGGAGCAGTTGGGCCGCCGGCAGCACCAGCAGCAGGTGGGGCACCAGCAGCAGGCAGCGTGCCCGCAGTACAGCAAGCAGAAGAGGAGCTGCTGGATTACGATGAGGAGCATGTAATAGCGGCTCTAATAGCCAAAGCAGCAGCGCCAGCACCAGCTGAAGAAGCAGCACCCGGAACAGAAGCTGCAGCAGAGGATGAGGCAAAATCTGCCATGGAGCCAGCAGGCCCTGTCATGATGAGGCTGTCTGTTCTGTCAGGGATCCTGGGCTACCACAAAGGCAGGGTACTGTCAGCTGAAGCAGGGGAGCAGCTCCGGGCCAAAGCTGTGGCAGAAGGGGTCAGGGGTGTTGAGCAGATGCAGCAGGTTCTGCATGGGAAGGTCCTAGCTGCGCCAGCTCCACCACAGGCAGCAGGTGCAGGTGTCTAACATTGTCCTCTGTAGCTGTGACCAAGAAGCAGCATGGAAATCGGCAGTGAGCGAGAGGTATACTAGCGGGAGTCAGGGATGTTGAGAAGATGCAGCATGTGCAGCCAGGCTCCACCACCGGTCAATTGTTGTCTTCTGCAGCTATGAGCAAGATGCAGCATTGACTTGGCAGCGAGAGGTGCACCTGCCTCTGTTGCAGTTCTGTTCTGTCATGGCCACTCAGCTGCATGCATGTATGATGAGGTACTTCTACTCAGGTCCATTTGGTCCTTGTCAGTGGTGCTGCTTGAGCTTGCAAAAGCTTGGTTGCCTAGTATGCACATGCGCTTGGGACAATGCCTGGTGCAGACAGGAGGGTTTGTTATCTTTTATGCAAGAGGATTATCATTTTTCGTTTGGCTAAACAGTGCATTGCCACAAGTATGTTGGAGCTAAATATGCAGGGGTTCTGCTGTCCACAAGTGCATCAATTGTTGCCTTTGGACACTTCACAAGGCCATGGCGACGGTCAGGTGCATTGTGCCCTGTTATTACATTTCATGATATGCCATAGCAATAAGTGCCATAGGCCCCGCACCTCAAGCTGTCACAAAGAACAGCGAGGTGGAACAGAATACGGGTAAACTTCGACATGTATGACAATATATGCCTAAACATGAGGTCCAGCAGCTAGGTCAAAATCACCCAAAACCTCCGCTGCCCCAATGGGGGTAAGAGCCTCCCTCCTACTTAAGAAAGCAAGGAGGGCTTGTAAGCCCGGGTGCAACTGTTAGTAACACTTTAAGTCTGGAACTGCGTACTGCAGAGTGTTCATTGTGATGTTCCTCTTATTAGTGTGCTCAAAATGTATGACTAGAGATGGAGTACGGGCACTCGGATATGTAGATGTTGGCAGGGTGTGGCCTAGTGAGTAAGTGGCGCATGTTGATTGAGCAAGCCTTTGTTAGTGTGTCAGTCTTGGAAGGAATCTAGCATAGACGCATTGGGGACTATGAGACCTTATTTCAAGTCCTTGTGCAGGATGCTAAATGTTTTGCCCCCGGGCGGGATGGGGTGTGTGTGTGGGGGGGGGGGGGGGGCGGGGTCCTGGGTGGCTGCACTAGTCAAGAACTGATCCCTTGTCAGCAGTTGGGTAGGGTTCCACCTGCTTTTGGCACCTAGCATGAAGCTACGTAGGTTTGATGGGTCATGGTTTAATCAATGAGTCATGAATGGTAATATGCATTGTAGCTAGCCCGAGCCAGCATGTGATGCACTATGCCGATCAGCGGCCAATATCGACCATCCTCCAACGCACCGACAACTGTGCAGAGCCATAGTTCGTAAGCAAGTGATAGAGCTCGAATGTCAGTGGACCCAATGCGTGCTTCACCTGCCAACATCAGGCACTTCCAACGTAGTTGACCTCCGGCGCACCTTGCCTTGGACGTTGTTGGACGAGCGAGCCCAACTTCCTGTGACTTCTTTGATCAGCTTACAGCGCCATGCCGTATCTAGGCAAGCGTTCTGGTGTTTTTATTTTGATGCACCTACTATGTATGGGCTTGCCCATCGAATGCCAGTATGCCGTTTTTATCAGCACTGAGCAATGAGTCAGCGTTTTTCAGCGTGGCCACTCACTAGGGTAGGGATTAATTGAAACTAGGCACCCCTCATTATGAAATCTGGCATTCTGAACGCCCCCAGGGGGGGGGCCTTCCAGCCCCGCAGGGAGCTCAGAGGCCCCCACCCCCCTAAGTGCCTAAAAAGGGTCTCAAAACGCCCATTTTGGAGCCTTTTTGGAGGCTTCCTGAGGATGGCCCAACGCCCCCACCCCTGGGCATTGCTGGCAAGGCTGAAGGCTAAATGCCCACACCCCCTTTCTTAAAGAGGGGTGCCTAGTTTCAATTAATCCCTACCCCTAGGCCACCGTCCATGTTGGGCTGAGCAAAGAGGACATCTCGGCTGCATAGGCAAAGTGGTTGCGTAAACGTAGCCTGCACCTTAAAAAGCTAGAGCGGATATGAGTGGCCGCTGCTGTCGGACCTCGGAGTTGTCCGCATGTGTCCTTTGGCTGGGGTTTGCAACCATCCTTACTGTCGCTTCAGCTCAAGCAGACAACAGTCCACCAAGTAAGACATACTACAAACGAACGGAATGCTGCGCTTACACAGGATAAATGACACTCAACTCACACATGAAGTGATTATCATACCCCCAGGAAAGTTCTGCAACAAAAGGTATCCAGCACTAGTTGGCCCTGTCTCAGTCATGATGTTTCCTGACGTACTCATAATTCATGAATATAAAGTACCCCGCAAGGAAGCCTTCAATACGTTACACACCGGCCTGGCAAGAAGCACAACTGAAGTAATGAATGAGTAATAGGTCATGGCATAAGTTCCACACCAGCAGCAGCCCAACTAACCTCCTGGGGGTCCTAGTCCATTGCTTCAAGCAGAGTCTGCTGAAGCAGATCTTCCGCTTGCAACAAGTACGATCACAAAATACCCTAGATATTTAAACTCTTGCTTCGGTGAAGCTCTCATGCTCTGCAAACACTTTTGGGCAGCTGTGCTGGTTGTGCAGATCCATGGCTGCTGAGAACACTTCCTGTGCAGATCCCTGGCTGCTGAGAACACTTCCTGTGCAGATCCCTGGCTGCTGAGAACTCTCCCTTTGCCAGCAGCCAGGGGGATATGAATGGTTTTGCAAGTAACTCGTGATGACTTAAGTAACCTCCCCGATGACTGATAATTCCACTCTACAGGTTGGGCCTGTGAAGCAGATCCTTCAACAAGCTACTACCCCAGATCAGCCCCTGCTTGCGCTGACGCCACCTGTGCGCCCCAGCAAGCCAAGCTCGAAGGAGAGCTCCGGGTGATCTCTTACGGCACAATGATTGCCCCTGCTCATGGCGTTTATGGCGACGACCCCGCGGAGTGCTGCTCTGCCTGCAAAGACATGGAGTTCTGCAACGTCTGGGTCATCTGCAACCGCAAAGAAGGATGTGGGAGCAAGGGAAGCTGCTCCGACTATCTCAAAGCTACAGGGGGACCCCTTTCAGGTGCTGAAGTATAACTCACGCAATTCTTCTACACACCGTAAACCCTAAGCCCTAAGCCCTCAACCCCTGTCTCCCCATCCTTGAAACCCTTTTCAGGCGACGAAGACTGGACATACCCTGTGACCAAGTTGGGGCCTTACAACTATGGAGGGGACTCTTGCAATGAGGATGGAACCTGGAGGTATGGGACCTGCACCTTGAAGCTTGAAGCTGGAAGTGGAAGCAGTGACACTACGAGTGAAATAGGTGAGATTAGCAAAAAGAGGACAAGACCATGGGAATGCCTGCTTAGACTTAAGGACAGGGGGTTGAGGTAAGGGTAAAAAGACTGCCTGACGGTTTGCACAGGTCTGAGGGCTTAGGGGTTAGGGTTTAAAAACCCTAAACCCTAAGCGAGCTTCATACCATCTGCTCTGCAAGTGAGCAAGTTGGGCAATCCTTAGGGAAGCACAGGAATAATAGGGGAAGGTGCTGCAAGTGAGAAAGCTGAGATGGACTTAAGTGAAGCACTCTAGAAGCCACGAGGAAACGAGCTATCTTTTAGTCTGTGTGTTCTTTTTCTGGAGGTAATCGTACCTACTGAAAATTCTCCAGCACTAGCTGTGCTGCTGCTGATGAAACACTTTAAGGTGTCGCTACCGCAAAAGCTGCTAGGGCTGCTAGGTCAAAACAACCAAACACACCAAACACACCAAAACAACCAAACACACCATTAATGAGCCATCCTGCCTGCTACTGCTCCAAACAGTGCTTACACCCTGGAGATGCTGCAGGAGACTTGGGCCCTTTGTTGCTGTTGCATGCCATTGAGTTACAAGACAATGCATTTTGCATTCTAATGAGAGAGAACGCCGGCTTCTAACTGTGCAGCAACTGCGGCACGACTCCAACCAGTTTTAATGTGTTGAGATTGAGACGTTAAGATTACAGATTAGATTCGGCCCCCTTCAGGGTAATACCAAGGTACACGGCAGCGCGACTGCAAGGGCGCAACTGCCATAAATTTGTCTACCAATCTGCTTCATGTTTACAGGTTCTGCCGAAGCCCAAGGCTGGATCTCAGGTCTCATCCCCTCAAAGACCAAACCTCTGGTCCAAGGATGTCCCGTTGGTGTCACTAGTGACACCTGCACTTCCTGTGTGAATTCCAAGGACCCTACCAGCTACTTTGCATGTGTGAAGAAAGCCCGCCCCTTCCGCACTGGTGAATGCTGCAAAGACTGAAGAACAAGTAACTAAGAAGCAAGCGAAGAATAAGAAGGAAAGGAACTTACAAGGAGATGAGAAAGGTGACTGAAAGTGATTTGCTACGTCCAGCTGGTTGGGGCAGGACCTTCGCTCCTGCAGCTCCGAGTACAGCTTCTGGCCAGCTAGCTTTGCCGTTATTTCCAAGCATTGCTAGTAGTTTTGATGCAGCTCTGTGTGTGCAGCTCTCAACAGTGAGTCAGCTTGCACATGTGCAAACAATTAAAGGAATGAACTCATACTTGAACCTGTGTTGCCATGGCTCAGGGTTTGGTCACATTGACACTTAGGCCACATTGTGGCGGATTGTAGGCTGGACCACTCGGCCTGTTGAGCCTTCATTGGCTCCAAGCAGAGGCCATCTATCTGGGCTAGTTGGTAATCTGGTGACCTGTTGATGCCACAATTATTGTTCTACTCATTCTGAAACTGACATAATATAGACTTTGGCTTAAGCCGGTGGTGATGGAAATCTGATACGGCCATACTTGCAGCATGCCTGGTGGAAAATTCAGAATTGGAGTAAAAGCTGGAATTGTGACGGATGCATGCCATCGTTGTCCATATTGTCACACCGAAGTGGGTTGGTGCAATGTGCCAGGTATGAAGTGGGTTTCAGTATCCGGGCTTACAGATCGATGTGACGGTTGACAATGTGGGTTGGAAGTGAGTGGCTTGTTAAAGTGCTGTGACAGTACTGAGCACACTAGGTGATAGATGAAGACACTATAGAAACATGTCATGCATGTGCTAGTGTTGTTCAAGGCTGCTCATGGTACCTAGTCACATTTCAAAGGTCCCCATCTCCATGCATCCGAGCCAGCAGTGTTGAAACATATGTATGCATGACGAGCTGGATGGGGGGGTACGACAGGGAGGGAGGGAAGGGGGGGATGAGCGGGATGTGGGAGGGGGAGCTAGGAGGGCAGAAGCAACTGGAGAAGGGTAGGGCAGGCGTGGCCACCCCTTCTATGGCGGATATGGTGTAGTGTGCGAAATGTGAGGTGTTGGGATGGAGGTGGATTGTTTGGTTGAGGAGTTGGACTGGTGGAGTCATACTCTGGGGTAGGTGGTCCTCACTAAGTAGGCCTACTTCCTTAATTGTACGCCACAAATGGTGTGTGCGTAGATGTAAACATGTAAACATGCATGACGAGCGGTTGGCAGTCGGGTTGGCTGCCGTCCCGCTGTGCAAAGCAAGTGTCAGATCAGTAAGTAAGAGAGCCGAAGTGGGACCAGGAGAAAACTGCGATGTCGGGCCTGCCTACCAGTGGTTAGTTCCGTCCGTCAGGCACTTCCCACGTCAAGCTCAGGCGCATGGTAACTTGCTCACTTGGTGTCGACGGAGGCAAGTTCGTGTAACTTCTTTGGGCAGTTAACCTGACATGACCTGCAACCATGTATCATGGGGAAAGCGTGCTGACAAGTAGCAAGTGAGAAGGGCATTTCCACGCGCTTGCATTGGAAGACAGACTCTGTACCAATGAGGGTACCCGAGCCACATCCATACGGCCACATGCTATCCGCAGTGTTGCCACTATTTCCATCGAGCTTAGAGAAGAGAGCTTCTCAGCTATAAGTCAAAGTGTGGAGGACAATCGCTACAAGCTATACATAAGCTATGGGCGGCATGAGGGGCCCCGGTTGTCGGGTGCCGGAGATGTCCCTCTGGCTATTAGCGATGCTTAGTGTCTCTTCGGCTCAGCCAGACAACCCACCAGGTAAGTTGCACTCCAAAACATAAAGTAGTACCGCGCCAGTCGGTCAGTCAGCAACACATGAAATGATCGACCCTCACGTCACTCGACGCGGGCACTACATCCCACAGTTCTGTACTACTAGCCACCCAGCAGCAGGCCACATACCTCAGTCCTTTGAATCACATGCGCTTGATGCTATCTCTTCTGCTTAGATATCTGGGAGTCATGCTTTCAAGGAGGCCTTCATTACACTAGACACAAGCTAGCAAGGAGCGGGCACTGTTGAGTAAACAATGAGTAATAGGTTATGGCACAGCTTTAAAGATGAGGGCAGCAGCAGTCTGAAGAGCTCCTGGAGCTATCATCGGGTTTACTGGTCCATCAATAAAGCAGATATCATCCTTGCACCAACTGTACCCACACCATACCGAGCCGACATCTTTACTTGAGCGGGAGATCTTGCCTCAAAGAATCTGAGGCTCTGGAAACACTGTTTCATCTCCCATGCTGCTTGCCTGTGCAGATACGTGGCTGAGTGCAGCTGCTATGATGCTTTGATGTCTCACCCTGTTGCCCTTGTGACTTACTTCTGCAGTACAGAGCTCAGTTCACCACCCATGTTGCTCCTGCGTTGGGTTTAGGGGCCTAAACCCTAAACTAGGTAGTTCTGCAAGTAACTACTAATGACCCATCCTGCCCCTGCTTTGACTCTATCCTACAGGTTGGGCCTGCGAAGCAGCTCCGTCAACAATCTACAACCCCAACCCAACTCCTGCTTGCGCGGACGATACCTGTGCCCCCCAGCAAGCCAAGCTCGGAGGAGAGCTCCGGATAATCTCCTACGGCTCGATGAGCATGCCCCATCGCGGCGTTTATGGCGACGATCCCGTGGAGTGCTGCTCTATCTGCAAAGGCATGGATTTCTGCAATGTGTGGGTCATCTGCAACCGCAAGGAAGGCTGTGGGACCAAGGGGAGCTGCTCTGACTACCTCAAAGCTACAGGAGGAGCCCTTTCAGGTGAACAATTTAGCGCACATACCCACAATCCTCTAAAAGACCTAAACCCTAAAACCTTTTTTAAGTTTTGAGGTGAAGACAGGACATCTCACTGTGCAATCCTCCTACATACCCTAACCTAATACCCTAAACCCCTGTCTCCCCATCCCTAAACGTTTTCCAGGTGAAATGGCTGGACATGTCCCTGTGCAATCCTCCTGCATACCCTAAACCTAAGCCATAAGCCTTAAACCCCCGCCTCTCCATCCCTGAACCCTTTTCAGGTGAATGAAACTGGACATGCCCCTGTGCAATCCTGCTACACACCCTAAAATTGCCTCAAATCTAACCCTAAAACCTTGTTTTTCCATGCCTAAACCCTTTTCAGGTGAAGACTGGACGTACCCTGTGAGCAAGTTTGGTCCTTATGGTGGAGGCTGCAATGAGGATGGGACCTGGAGGTACGGGACCTGCACCTTGAAGCTTGAAGCCGGTGGCAGCAGTAACACGACTCGGAGTGAAGTAGGTGAGGTTAAGGAGTGCCTTATCAAGCAGCCTTAGTTTTGGGTAACCCATAGAAGATTTTGTGCTCTACTAGGTTACGCCATGGGATGCTGTATGTGCTGCGAACACGTCGGCCATTTGATGGAGATGCGCAAGAAGCTTCATCTCTGTTTTTGGTGAACATAACATTCCCTTGCATACCATTGTCGTACCACTGCCGCTGTCCAGTATCAAGAATACCATAGCCACATGACACGCACGTGCTAAGGCGTTTCAGACATGGACATTAACTTGATTGAATTTAGGGTTTAGGGTTCAGGGTTTTAGGGTTTAGGGTTTCAGAGATGGACATTGGCTTCAGTGATGGAGTCATACCCATTGCAACTCTATGGATACACTCTCTCGCCATCAAGTAAATGCAACTGAGATTGCAGGAGGCAAACTGCAGATTATACTTTGGTGGCCCCTCACAGAGCATGCAGGGCAAGTGCCAGGTCTAGGTTACGCCATGAGGTGCTGCCTCTGCTGCAGACAGGGTTCATGGGATAGTAGAGATGCTGCAAAGAAAATCAATCATGTTGCTTCGACGGTTCTGATTGCAAGGGCCATCAACTAAATGCAACTGAGTTTGCACATTGCATATTGCACTTATGAGGGACCGCCCATTTGTAATGGGCGGTCCCTCATAAGGGTAACCAAATGAAGCACTGCCTTGACCTAGCTGCTGGACCTCATGTCTAGGCATATGTTGTCACTATCTCTGGGTGCATGCCGAAGACAACATGTCTTCTGTTCCAGCTCGCTGTCTTTGTGTTAAGAGAGACCACTGCACTGCCCTCTGGGCCGTGCAGCACCCAAGCATGACTCCAACCGGGTTTGTTAGTGTGGTGTGTTGAGTAAGAGCGAGTAATAGAGAGCTAGAGGGCTGCGAATTCGAGGGAGGCGGATACAAGTAGACCTGAGACCTTTCTTACACAGCTAATTTTGAAAGCACTTCCACTCGTATGCGGTATGCCTGGCCGTTATCTCCCCTTCCCTGCCTCCGGTACCGTGCGCTGTTACGAAATCACTCTTCGATCCCCTAGTGCTCGCTGTCTTTGTAACAGCTTGAGGTGCGGAGCGTACGGCAGTTTTTGCTGTGGCATACAATGAAATGTAATACGAATAAACGCACACGGCAGCGCGGCACTTACTATCCTAAAGGCGCAGTCGCCAGGACATTTAGTGATACCATATGTGATCAGTTACTTTATCCAGGGCGGCTGTAAAGGAGGGTAGCAGGCCTACTAGCACTTCCTGCTAAGGCATATCATAAAAAGCATTAAAGTATGCTTCACTGCCTTTGCAGGTTCTCTTGAAGCCCAAGGCTGGATCTCAGGTCTCATCCCCTCAAAGACCAAACCTCTGGTCCAAGGATGTCCCGTTGGCGTCACTAGTGACACCTGCAGTTCCTGTTTGAAATCCAAGGACCCTACCAGTTGCTTCGCATGCATTAAGGAAGTCGGCCGCTACCGCTCTGGTCAATGCTTTACTTGCAGCTCCCTTAGCACTCCAGCCCTACGGAACAAGTGCCTACAATGTTTGACCGGGTCAAACGCCAGTCAAACTAAGAGCTGTAGCAGTTGCATAACTACAGCATCAGTGCAGCATACAGAGAGCTGCTTCAACTGCGTAGATAGCACTGGAGATCTCGAAGCGTGTAGCAGCTGCATTGGGGATGGTGTTGGCACCCAAGGGGTGAACGCTGACAGCTGCTTCAAATGCGTGAGAGGCACCAAGCACCCAAACAATGCATCACGTGCTGCTTGTGGGACGTGTAATGACGTCATAGTGAAAGATACTCCAGGTTGTTTGGCATGCGCTGCAAAGGGAGGTGATAAGGAGGCGTGTGGGGCATGCTCTTCGGAGTTCATGGCACCATGGACTAAGCAATGTTACGACTGCTTGGCAAAGGGTGTAGTGGACGACTACTGTGCTCGACCAGTCCCGGTGAGTGTATTCTGATTCCGTCACCAACATTCTGGCACCACTAGGGTTTAGGGTTTAGCATAAGGGTTTAGGGTTTAGCACTAGGGTTCAGGTTTCATGGCATTTAACTGAAGTCGGCGCCCAGGGACCTCTAGGGCAGGATTGTATGGTATAGTCTATTCCCAAGGTTCTTATGATTAGCGTGAATTATCTGGGTCTAAAAGTTGGTCTGCTGGCTACTTGCTGGGATGGGTCTCAGTCCCCCAACTTGTAATACATTGATATTGCACTGAAAAAGAAGCAGGGTCCAAGAGACCTCTAGGCGCAAAGAAGCCTAGAAGCTATGAAGCCAAGCCAGAAGGGCTATAGCAGTTGTAGCATTACCTAGTGACTTCTGGACCTCATGTGTAGGCATTCATGGCCCTTTAATATACCCCCTTGTTCATTTGGAAACTGTAGGAAAGCAGCATGTGACTGTTTCCTTGCCTCCTTCTTGCGCCTCTAAACCCTGAACCCTTGGTTTAAAGTTTTCTCATGTGTGCACATCCCATCTTGGTTACCATGCAGGGAGCACATACTTGGTCAGACCCCAATCCCAAAACCCTTAGCTCCTTCTTGTGCCTCTAAACCCTATACCCTTGCCGCCTCCTTATTGGTGCGCTGCCCATTTTGCTTACCACAGAGAGTACTTGGTCAAAACCCTTGGCTCCTTCTTGTGCCTCTGGATCCTAAACCCCTGGCTCTTTTCTCATTTGTGCGTTTCCCATCTTCCTTACCACAGGGAGTACTTGGTGAGACCCCAATCTCTAAAGAGCTCGCCCCCTACATGCCCAACTACTTCAAATGCTTGGAAGACTCTCCAAGACACACATCTACAGGGTTCATATGCTGGTCCTGCTTCCATTCATGCCCAGAAGCTGGAAAAGAAGCAGTGAGCAGCTGCTTCTCGTGCATTCAAAAGATGAGCAGTGTGCAGACAAATGGTACTGCTAAGGGGTATTACTGTGATGATTGTTATTGTGATGCGGGGAACGAGAAGGCGGCTAAGCCTGACGCTTGTGAAGCATGTGTGAAGGAGGCAAAGAAAGGGGATGAGGATAAGTGTGTTAAGGCGACCTGAAGTACTAGGGAGACCACCAGGGCATTGATTCAGTTGCTGGGGTTCTGTGGTACTGGGGATGGAAAGGGGACTAAATCTGTGGCGTATGAGCTGAGGCATGTGTGAAAAACACAAACAAGGGGGATGAGGAGAAGTGTACAAAGGCGGCCTGAGGTAGGGCACGCTTGGCAATGCTCGGTGGTGCTGGGGATGGGAAGGCGGCTAAGCGCCGCCTGTGGCTAGTGTGAGGTCTGGTGTGTGATTAAGACAAATCACAGAAGGGGGACGAGGGGCAGTGTACCAAAGCCAACCTGAGATGGGAGATACCTAGGGCGGGGTCTTGTGGTGCTGGGGATGGGAAGGCGACCAACTCTGTGGCTTGTGAGGCATGTGTGAAAGAAGAGGCGAAGAAGGGGGATGAGGGGCAGTGTACAAAGGCAACTTAGTTGAGGTAGGCGGCCACCAGGGCATGATCGTTGGCGGGGTTTAGCATTTGCTGTACTTGACCAGCAACCACAGCAGGTGGGTGGCGGCAGCATCTGAGTCCCTCCGTATTTGCAGTCAGGCACACACTTTGCATTATAATCATTGCGGGCCAAACCATCACACAAATTCTGCCTCCAAGTCTGGCATCAGGGGTGCAGGTTAATGCAAGTGCATAAGATGTGGGAGGGCTCTGGCAAGTTTGGTGGTCCTTTGCAGTTAGTACTCAGTGGCTGAGGATACTATTGCAATGTACATATATTTACACATGAGGTTTCATGGCTCAGGGCTTGGCCCATACAAGACGTCCTCTGTCCATAGAGCTTCAAATGCGAGGGCGTGGAGGGCTCTTTCCTTGGGCAGGTGGAGGTAGTGGGGACAACCAGTCAATGCCTTCAATAATATTATTGGCCCTGGAAGCATTGGCAGGCTGTAAGTGCCAACCAGGGACAGAGGCTGGACTGCAATCAATGACAGCAACCAAGGCCCTTTTGTTGACCTGCAAGTGGCAATTGACTGTATAATGCATTTTCATTAGCAGAAATATAAATTAAGCAGCATATAAAAGAGCCAGGGGCGATACATATAGGCAGATGCACGCCTGCATTGATGGCCCCAGGACAAGGGCCATGCTCAGCCAAAGCCCGAGGCACCCGGGTCACCCCACCGAAGTGCCTAAAATCCGACAGGTGCTCGTAATCCCGACCTCTTCTATCCAGCCTGGGCGTCGTGGGAATCCACGGTACTTATATGAAGCTCGTAAGAGGTTTGGTGATGGTCTTATGTGCTTGATCAATTGTTTGCTGAGTACCGGCATGGCCTCATTCTGGTGATATAGCTCAAGGGATACGCTTTCATGCTATGTTGACGTTCGCTATTGCATTGAATAAATGTGATTAGGAGTATTAATGAAATGGCTGTCTCCATGCTATGTCCATGTGGTCGTGCGAAGCTGTTGAACCGTCCGCTGGGCAGGACTAGTAGACCGCCACGCCGTTACTTGACAACACGCAGGCCGACATGCGTAAATGCAGCGACACAGCAGGCAGATCAGAAGCGTCTTAGGGACGAGGACAAGGAGAAAGGCAGGCTATATCGCAGGACGGTGAGTACCTGTGTGGGATGGGCTTGGTCCAGCTTGTACTTTGACTCTCGCTTGTACCCTGTCGGTCACAGGCAGGTGTGGCACCTGCATCCGTAAAGATCACATCCATATGAAGCACCTATACTGTTTGTTGCCTCGTAACCCGCAGGTCTACGATGCTGAGCAGTGGGCTTACCACCGATCCACAAAGCGTTACGCCAGGCACATGAAGGGGATCCTGAGCAGCCGCATCGTCATGGGCTTACGAACGCCACTGCTATATGTGGTAGGCATCTCCTTAGCAGTATGCTGCTATCAATCCGCTCTGGAGCAGCACCTTCTGCCTGAGCTTGTCACAGGCTTGCAGTGGCCAAGCATAGCAGATGGTCACTTGTCAAGCCCCTTCAGCCTCTCCACCTTCGCCTTATCCCTCCTGCTCGTCTTCAGGACGAATACCTCCTATCAGCGGTAAGCCTGTCTGACAAGTGGCTCCCCATGTGCAGCAACCAGATATGCTTGAACCAGTGCAGCAAGCAGTGCAGGAACTAATGCAGCAAGCAGTGCAGGAGCTAGTGCAGAAACCAGTGCAGGAGCTAGTGCAGAAACCAGTGCAGCAGCCAGTGCAGCAGCTGTGCAGGAACTAATGCAGCAAGGAGTGCAGGAGCTAGTGCAGAAACCAGTGCATGAGTTAGTGCAGGAACTAATGCAGCAAGCAGTGCAGCAACCAGTGCAGCATCCAAAGGCTTGCTGCCCAGCAGATGATGCACTGTAATCCCTTCAGCAATGTGCAATACCATGCTGTGCAAGGCTGCCGTTTGTTTTGATTCAATTAACAAGGAGCCAACAAGGCTTTCTCTTGGAGCAGATGGGCTGGAATATGGGCTCTGCAGAGCTGTCTTGCCTTTCTTGAGTATTGGGCGAAGTTATAAGCAAGTCTGCATTAGCTCCCATGCCATGTCATTTCAAATGCAGTTAGTGTGAGAAGAAGAAGAGGGAAATATAGCCTAATGTACCGACCAAGAATCACAGCATTGTTGAAATGCCTCCCAACACTTTTTAAACTACGGTACTGATTCTCAAGGCAACATCATCATCGGGTTACTGGTGCTGATTCCTACCTGAGTGTTCCTTTCACACCCCAAACAGCACCACTTGCAGCAGCCAGGACCTGCAGGATCGGCCACTGCACCTCTCAGACTCCTCTAACCCACCCAGCCCTGCTCAACCCAGTCTAACCAGAACCCCACTGCCTCTTGTTCCATTCCGTCCTTGCAGCTGGGCTGAGGCGCGTAAGCTGTGGGGCAGCATCATAAACCGCTGCCGTGACCTCTCCCGCCAATCCACCCAGTGGATGCCGCCAGGCCACCCAGCTAGTTCAGATGCTCGTGCTGCCATGGCAAGATGGACCTGTGCTTTCCCCTTGGCTTTAATGTGCAGCTTGAGGGACGACCAGGAGCTGGAGAGCTGCTTGAGGGGGGTGTTGAAGCAGGAGGAGCTAGAGCTGGTGTTGAGACAGCAGCATGTACCAGGAGCTGTGTTGCAGGTATGGGTGACGATGTTAGGGGTTGAGGGTTGAGGGACGGTGGAAATGGTGCTGAAGCAGCAGCATGTACCAGCAGCTGTGTCGCAGGTGTAAGGTTGGTTGGGAAAGGGCGCAGGGCTAAGGGGCAACAAAGTTACTGGGGGGGGGGGGTTGTTGAGCAGGAGGAGATGGATCTGTTGCTGCAGCAGCAGGATGCACCTGCAGCAGAATTGCAGGTATAAGGTTGGCTGAGTATGCAGGGCTAAGGGGCACTGAAGTACGGCAGGGGTTCATTTTAGGGTTTATGGAGCTGCAATTTGGTGGTGGGGCAGAAGGGATGAGGTAGGCTGACGGAGGTATAAGGTTTGAAGTTGTGACAATTAGGTTTTCGGGTTTAGGGGCGGTGGAATTGGTGCTGAAACAGCAGCATGCACCAGCAGCTGTTTTGCAGGCAAGAGGTCAGGATGAAGGAGGTATATGAATGGGAGTTGTGATGTTTGGGTTTTTGTGTTTAGGAGCAATGAATTCGGTGCTAATGCAGCAGCATGGACCAGCAGCAGTGTTGCAGTTACGGGACAGGCTGAAGGAGGTTCAGGATTTAAAGTTTTACTTATTAGGGTTTAGGGAGCTGCAGTTGGTGCTGAGGCAGCAGCATGTGTAAGCAGGAGTCCTGTGGGCGTAGTCTGGGAAAGGAGGTCCTAGGGTCATGTTATAGCCATACTTTGAAGCAGGGGCTCCTCTGTAAGGTGCACAGACACATGAAAAGCAGGATTTGGTGCTAACAAGAGGGAGCACCAGCAGCAGTGTTGTGGTGGGTGGTTGTCCTTTTAGAGTGATGGGTACTGATTGGGTGTTGGACGGATCGAGATTGCTGGGTTCAGGGTCAGCTGATAACATGCAGCGGTTTGATGTCCTGACAGCTGTACTTGGTGGTTAAACAGCACCATGCTCCATCACCTCTGCGGCTGGGGCAGGCTTGCTAAAAAGGGTCAGTGGGTGTGGGAAGGCAAGATAGCCTGTGGCTGTTTGCTCTTAGAAGGAAGGAATTCCGAGGGCTGGTTGCACATGAAAGGCTGGTTGGTATGCAGGACGACTTCCCTGTGGCCAACAATGCTATTGTGGTGAGGTGTGACTTTTGCGGTGCAGAGCTCAGGCAGGAATGTGTTATTGCAGGTCATGACCATATGTTTTGCTTTCGATCTTTGTGCCAGGCCCTAGGAGCTTTTGTGCATGGCTCCCTATTCCCTATCTGTCCCCCACCTCTTGCCCCCCTCCCCTCCCCCAGCTACCCCCTCCCCCCCTCTAGCTCCTCCCTCAACCCCCCGGTCTTCAGGAAGAGCATGATTCCCCTTTGCTATCGCTCATCTTTCTGCAGGCCCTAGGAGCTTGTGTGCGTGGCTCTGGTGCTTCAGAGGTTCAGAAGCTTCGTATGGATGAGAGCATCAGTGCATTGCATAATTATGTGGGCAGCTGTGAGCGCATTTTCCGTACACCGATACCACTCAGCTACACCAGGTAAGGGAGAGGGGGTTGCGTGTTAGGGTTCAGGGCGTAGGGTTTCAAACATATGGCTGTGAGCACATCTTCTGGTACACCCATACCCTTCAGCTGTACCAGGTAAGCCGGAGGGTTTTTAGGGCTTGGGAGCATTTGAGAGTAGGGTTAAGGATGTTAGGGTTGCGAGCGGATGCCCCTGTCACTCAGGTGAGGTTAGCGGGGAAGGGAGGGGTTTTTAGGGCTACGATTGGGACCTAGGTTTTCAGTGCTTAAGGTTGTGAGCAAGACTCCCCGTACACATTTACCACTTAGCTATAACAGGTGCGAGGGGGGTTTTGGGTTTTGCTGGAGGGGCTGTGGAAGGCGCACTGAGCAAGCTATTGAAAAGCATGTGGAGCGCCATGTGGTGCCTTTCAGTGGCTGGGAGGCTGGTGGCTCACCAATACCTAGGTGGTGGGAGCCACCTCCAGCCCCTACCAGGGTGTTGCTTGATCCTGCTGCCTCCCCACCACCCATGTGTGATGGAAGTGGAGCAGGTTTTGGGTTTTACTGGTCTCGTGTGTTTCCCCTTGGTGTGCGCGCCGTTGCATCTAGCCTCAGCTTGTGTGTAGCAAATCCACCATCGGTTGTGTAGCTTCGTGATTGTGATCAGGAGCCTTGTGTTTTTGGCCTAGGTTTGTTTGGCCATTGGCATAGCTGGTCTTGCGTTTTGGTTGATTGATTGATTGCTGGAGGGGCTTGGCTGCTGCCAGCATCTTTTTGGGATTGCAATACATGATATGCCATAACAGAAGTGCAACCGTTCTGCAAACAGTCATGCATCAAATGCTCACCCGAGGTGGGTTCTAACCCATGAACACAAGGAAAACAAACCCTTATTGCAAAGAACTAGGTCAGGCAGTGTTGCTAACTAAGCTGCTTGCTCCTCAGCCTTCTGTGTCTCATCGTTTCTGGATCCGCATGCTGCTTCAGCTTGGATTGCACACCTTATGCGGCATGTTCTGGGGATAGTTGTCCTATACGTGCATGCTGTAACTGCTCACCAAGTTCCACTTGCGATTGAATGGATAGCTGGTGGCTCTTTTGCAGCATTTAAGACCCAGCCATTTGCATCAATGGATGGTTGCAACAGTCTTCAAGTGCCATTGTCAACAGGCACACACACATGTTTTTATTCGCCAACATTTCCAGGCCCTGCGAAATGGCACGCCCTTGCTTGCAGGACAGCCAACGTTCATTCTGTATTAAGCGCCTGCTTCCCATATTCCCTCTTATCCAACTACGGTTTCTAGGACGGTTGATAGCAGTTGCCTTCTTCCAGTTGCAGGCTATTCTATCTTTACTCGTTCACATCTAAGTTCTGCAGCTGGATACGGTAGATACTTATGCTTGCCCTTCCAGCACAAGGACTGATCCATAGCTCCAAATTATGGTAGCTCATGAATTTTGGAGCCTTGTGCATCTCTTTCCATCCTACAGGCACACGTCCTGCATCCTTGTGGTGTGACGACAGTGCTCCCCTTCTGCATCTGGCAGGGATTGTCACAAATGCAAATCCACAGCAACAAATGGCTCGTTATGACCAAGCCTTGCTTGTTCCCTTGCATCCTGCAGGCACACCTTCCGCTTCCTAGTGGTGTGGCTGACAGTGCTTCCTTTGTGTATCTGGCAGGGACTCTCACACATGGAACTGCAGAGTATGAACTGGTCCATACTGCACTTTTGTGACTAAGCAAGCCTTGCTGATTTTTTACACCTTGCAGGCACACCTCTCGCTTCCTAGTGGTATGGCTGACAGTGCTCCCCTTCTGCATATGGCAGGCCATGGGGTGGCTGACTGTTCCTGCTGGTGCCATGCTGGCCTTCTTCCTGTTTGGAATAGAGGAGATTGGGGTGCAGATTGAGGAGCCATTTGGGATACTGCCATTGGAGGTGAGATGGGAGCAATTTTCAAAGCACTTGGGGACAGGCGACTAGCTTGGCTGAAATGTAATTGCCATAAGCCCTGCACCTCAAAGTATGACAAGAACAGTCATTTCGGATACTGTGCTTGGCAGTGTATTGCAGGCAGACTGCTCACAGACTTCGCAAAAAAATTTGAGTGGATGCCATGGGCCCGGGAGATCAAACTGTCACATAGGTGGAACAATGTATGGTAGCCAATATCTAAGGTGATTTTGGGTGATTGTACATGCTCGTCAAGCTGTGATAGCAAAGTGACATGTGGAGGTTGAGGAGCACTTTGGGAGACTGCCAGTGGGGGGGAGGTGAGAGCGGTTTGAGAGCACTACCTGGACAGGTGATTAACATACTTCATGAGATCACGATGCCACAGGGATGTTTGCCCCAGGCTTGATACCTCAAGCTGTCAGCAAATCAGCCAGGTGGAAGGGTGGCAATGCTGGGTAGCCTAGGAACCATGTGATGGCACAAGAGAAAGTTGTTTTGACCAGCGCACTGGCTGATCATGCAAGGAAGATCCATAATCAGCACCTTTGCCACTGAATCTGGCCAATCACACTTGCTATAAGGAGGCTGAAGTGAAGCTAGCACGACTGCTACAAACAGACCAAACTGAAGTTCCGCCAGTCCTTATTGCTGCAATTGGTAAATTTGTCTTCGGCCATAACTGCTACCAAAAAGAACAGATTGAACCTTGCCATTAAATGCTACATGCAGGTGTTCTGCAGCACTATCTCCCGCAGTGTGCAGCAGTCCCAGTCACTGGGTGTCACCCTGGATGAACAAAGTGCTGTAGTCACTGCTGCAGCTGTTGCCGCCGCCATGGTCAGCACAGCAAGCAGCGACTCTGACTCCGAATGGACTCCTGCAAATGGACATGAAGAGTCATTACCCTTGGACGTCTTATGCCCAGTAGCGTGGGGTTTACCTTTGGCACCAAGCAGCAGCAGCAGCATGACGGATAACAGGGGTGGCACTAGCAGTGACAGCAGTAGCAGAGAGGCTATAGCAGGAGGTGGCCCCAGCAGTAGCAGTGAGCCAGTAGTTGGAGGGTATTCACTGCCTCAGCTTCCCAAGGGATGGACTAGAATACCACCAGCACAGCAGCTACAAGCAACAAGCCGGAGCGCTAGTGCTACCACCTCCTCCACAACCCCTGCAAGCAGCAGGAGCGGCAGTAGTGGCAGCAGCAAAGTTGCTGGTACGGCCTTTAGTGGCCTTGGCAGCAGTGGCGGCAGTGCAACAGCCCCTACTGCTGATACGAAGAGTATGACTGGTCTCAGCTCCTCAGAGGACTCGGATTTCTCTTTCTAGTGCATTGCTCTGTAACCTCAGGGTGCGTTATTTGGGACTGAATGCTTCTTCACTGGGCGGCTTGCAGCTGCCATCTTTGCAGGCAGGTTTCTGCATGCTGTGCAGAAGTTTGAAGGGCCATTTGGTAATCTGTAATCTTGAAGGTATGCTTCCAGAACCTCTCTGGGGACGGATGAAATCAGAATCTTCTCCCCCTTGATTGCTTTGCAGGACTATTTATAGCTAAGGTGCCATGGCTTTAATTCTCTGTCAGCAACAGCAGTCCTGAGGGAAATACCGTTCTAACCTGCCAACTGTTGATTGCCAGTGGGAAGAGGCGGCCAGACTCTGAAGCTACATAATGCATGCATGTCAGCAGATTTAACCACGGATTGTGAATCAGGACCCATCTCTGGTTCATATTTAAATGAAGCCGAGGTGGCCTCCGCCACCACCATTATTTGGCCGTCAAATTGTTACACTCTATCGCCCTCAAACAGGGAGTTAGTCCCTTGCATATTCACACACTGTGTATAGTCAGCTGCTCAGATGCAGCTATCCCTTACTGGGCCACTCAGCAACAGCTACTTTTGCATGTGCATGCATCGCGCTTTGTTAAACGAGATGCCAGGTCATTTCCCATACATGCATCGGGAAGCTGAGCGCGTCCTGGCAAGATAGCCAAGCCCAGTCTGCACCCCTACACCTCCTAACGGCAGCGCGCAAAAAGACCCAACTGACCACCCCCACTCTTCATACAGAGCCCAAACCTTTAATCGGCAGCAGACAGTGGCCCAAAAGCCAAACGCTGGTAATCATAAACTGTCAAAGCTCTCGGGCAGGAGGACATACCTAGCATGAGCATACAGGGCCTGCAACCTCAGTGATGCCCTTATATGCTGAGACAAATACTGCCAATTTTTCGTGCAGATGTCCCTGCACCCAACCACAAGGGCAGCTACAAACAGCCATGCACAAGCCCAGGACCACGCTGTTGTTCACATCAATGTTACATACCAACACGTACGCTGTGGCAACCACAAGAAGGCTGCTAGGTCGAGCCAACCAACACACCATCTGCTAGGTCGAGCCAACCAACACACCAGCGCGAGAGAACTGCGCAGAGAAGGGGGGAAATCACTTCTTGCATACCATCAGATACCACTTTTATAACCCATACACCCCGTCTGTAGCAAAACCAGACCTGCGCCTGTTTAGCTTTAGAATTAGAAGCTTTTTGCAGACGTCCAGCAGTGCTCTCCAAGATGGACTCAGCTCAGGGCTTGAGCTTCTCTTCCAGTTTGTTGAGTGCATCTCTGATTTGTGCTGAGACTTGTTCCTGGGGCCTCTCCGCTGATAGCTCTACCACCCGGTCTTTGTAGTAGTTGATCACCTGCAGGAGAATGCCAATACAAAACAGTAAGGGAGGCAGCTACAGTTGGAAGAACAAGTAAAAGGCAAGAGCTAAACCATAAAACTACAGGCGCTAGCGAGACCAAATCGGTGTATCTGAATGTTGTACAGTAGCTACAGTTGCCGTCCTATCCAGGAGATACTCATAACTAATAATCTGTGGTCATATTGTTATGTTCCTGTTGTCACATGCATACATAATGGTCAACCAACCGACTGCTTCTATGACCATAAATGTAAATACAGAGCACAATCCTTGCAACATGAATGCACAGCTGGAACAACTGCTCAAGGCTACTGCAATTGTATTGGCCAGGACCGTAATGGCATAACGAGTAAGACCTTCATTAGAATTCATGATGTGCCATAGGCCCCACATCTCAAGCTGTCACAAAGAACAGCGAGGTGGAACAGAATAATTAGAAGTTATCTTCGGCAAGACCTTCCATTAGGATGGCTGGATGGTGATCCAACTGACTCCCTAATTCTGTAAGGACTTTGTCTGCACTACCGTATAGTATGTCTGCTGGTTCACTGTCCACTGACGTCGCTGATGACCTTGGACAAGTCACCGCCAAGCCTGATGGATGGTTCCCTAACCTACTGGCGTTGTCTGCGCATGAATTGCTGCGACCCAAAGTATCTGCATTGTCATCCTTGCTTTGAATCAGCGGCTCCCCAGTCATGTCATCAAACCTAGAAAACTAAATCTCCAGGAATTGAAACCTGAACCCTGCTGGATGCTTCCGCCAACCTATCCGCATTATGGCCCCACCCTCAAAGAATCTGCATTGTCAATAGGGGCCCGCCAGTCATGTCATTGCGCCTAGGAACCTAAACCCTAGGCACCAAACCCCTACGAACCTAGGGACCAAACCCCCAGGAACATAATTCCTAGGTAGCTCAATCCTATGGGATGCTTCCCCAACCTACCGGCGTTGTCTGCGCATGGAATGCTGCTAGCCGTGCCTTCAAAGTGTCTGCATTGTCATCTTTACGCTGAATCAGCGGCTCCCCAGTCATGTCATCGCGCCCAGGTACCTTAGGGGGCGCATACTTTGTGTGGTAGGAGCGCCCACTGGCAGGATGCACCCACCGCCCTGTAATTCGCTCCACCTGGATTGGGATGAACAGAAACTTGTGACTTAGGTTGATTTTTTAATAGGAGTGCACTTCGGCACTTTGCACCTAAAACCCTAACCTTCGTTTTCTGCTATGGCGTATCATAAACTGTATTACACATACCAATAACAACAATAATAATAGGAGTGCTAGCTTTCATCTTTATTGATGTGCAGTTGCTACTGCTGCTCTATGCTATTTTAGTGCTGTAATGGCTGGCTCATCATTAGAATGGCGAGTGACTTTACTGCTGTTCCTGCTGCATTGATGGCGTGGGAATGGCCCCTGCAGCCGCTTCTGCTGCTGCTCTTCTTCCCCTGGTCAGCCTGCTACTGGATATCCTTTTGCTGCTTATGCAACTTGGCTCTGTGTTGTCCCTGCCTTTGCTGCAGGTGCTCCTGCTCCTGCATTTGCTGCTCCTCTGCCTCTTGCTACTATTTCGATGGTGAAAGCTTCTGATGTGGTGCAGAGCAGCTGCACTTATTACCTGCTTGCATCTCACTCCTGCCACCGCTGCTGCTGCTGCTGCTTTAGTTACGGAGGAGTTGCTACTGCTTGCATTGTTGCAGGAGTGTCGCTACTGCTCCTACTGCTGCGAGGACTGTTGCTACTGCTCCTATTCTTTTGCTGCTCCTTTGCTGCGGGGGGGGGGGGAATGCTACTGCTCCCATAACTGCGGGGGGCGTTGCTACTGCTCCTTTGCTGCAAGGGTGAGGGTGTTGCTACCAGTCTCCACTGCCTGCTCCCATTGGCCTTACTGCTGCTGCTGCTACGGGGGGGTTGCTACAGCCCCTACTGCTTCCGCAGCTGTTGCTACTGCCTGCTCCTTTGCTGCAAGGGTGGGGGTATTGCTACCAGTCTCAACTGCCTGCTCCCATCAACATTGCTGCTGCTGCTGCTCCCTTTCCATAATCTGAGGTTGTTGCACATTACTCACCAGTACGCTGTCTGGCACGTTGAAGTCAATAACTGCATCTATCTGTGTCCCCTTGGCCTGTAGCATCTGATCTAGCTTCTTGGCTTGGGTGAGGGTGCGGGGGAAGCCATCCAGAATGAAACCTCGGTTGCACTCTGGCCGAGTTAGCGCCTCGCCAATGAGACCCACCACGATTTCATCGCTGACTAGGGCGCCTGATTCCATGGCTTTCTTGGCCTGTGTAGTAGTAAATGGGACAACAAAGGAACTTTGAGACATGAGAGTACTAAACCTCGGTTTGAGGGCAGCGAGGGCTGCTAGAGGGTGCTAGGCTAATAACAGTTGTGTTGTGGTCTGTTTGTTGGGTTCCAGTCCAAAGAAGTGTCAAAAGGAGATATGTTCAACTCTAGTGCAGTAACCTAGTGGGCTTTGCCTTCAAGCTGCAATCAGAACTGCTGAATTAATAAAGCGGTGCCACACAATGATGTTTTATCATGAAGGTGTTAGCGTGCCTAGCACATCATAATGTTACAGGACTATCATTGCAGCAAGCATACCAAATGGCTCTGGACCTCTGCTCCGGCTACCACTGACGAACAGAGTGGGTCCATTTGAACCAATGTGATATCCCCAAGGGGTGCGTGAAGGCATGTAGGGCAAGATAGCCCTGCCGTGTAGTATAAGTCTCCCTGTGCCTACTATGTGTTTGTTAAGGGCCTGCTGCTGTCCGAACCTGCAGGCAGGGGTTCCATAGTAGCGTGCAACCCCTGGCCAGGGGTCCCCATGATACAAAAAACCTATTCAGTTGGTACTACTGCAACTTCTGGCTCACTCATACAACCATGCCCTGCTTGCCGACAACTGCTGGCCAGGCTGCCTGACTAGTATCTGTGAGCACTTTTGCAGGCATTTAGTACACAATGCGTTGCTTACCTCCATCCCTAAAGGTGTTTGCGCTGCCACAGCTGCACGCAGCATGTCACCGGTAGCCAGGTGACAGAGGCAATGCTCGTACTTAATGATGGGAGACTGCGTGCCCTTTCCACATCCAGGAGGTCCTATACATGGGAAGATTCGGTTAGATGTGCGTAGACATTCCCCACAACAGCTCCAGAGCTAGTTCAGCGCACAAGGATCGCACCTATCAGAATCAAGTGCTTTTCTGGTTTCCTAGTGCAGTCCAGGCGCCTCTGTAGCTCCTTCATAAGCTCCGTAACAGGAACCTCTGTCAAGTCGGTAGGCATGGCGTCAATTTGCTAACTTTTAGCCTACTAGGCGGCGTTCAGTAGCCTAGATGCCAACCCTCCGGAGACAATTTTGCCAGCAGCTCTGTTTCATGCATAGCGTCGTGTCAATGCCAGTTCCAAGGTGTCTTCGTCTCTTTGCTGCTCGATTCGCTTATCCAAATTTGCTTGATCACCGTAGAAGTTACACCGGGTGACCCGCTTGCGAGGGACGGGGCTTGCGGTTGCATCCGTACGGTGTGGGGCGGTAGATAAGGTCCTCAAACACTCCTCATATTCTTTGCCAACGTTGTTGCCTTGTTCAACGTGCGTGTTTGCTTACCTTGTGAAGTGACGTGCTTCCGAGGTATGATGCTATGCCGCACAGGCTCACAGCCCCGAGGCCTGGGCACAGACAGGTCACAGGGCCAGCAAATACACCATACACGTTGTGTACATGGACGAAGATGTCAACCAAAGCCCCGTGTAGCCTGTAGGTGTGTCTCAGGGCGGACATTCCAGACTCTGCTTACCTCTTGACTCATACCTAAGTCAATCAAAGCTGAAACCCCTACCGCAGAGTAGCCACACCTGGTGCCGTGGAACGCACTTCACTGATACCAGAGACCCTGCGTGTCTTGGACAATGATCCTGACTGGCGAGCAGTTCAGCAAAAGCTCGAGCAGTCGAGTCAAGCTGCGCTCACAAGAGAGGAGGCGAAGGCGCGCAGAAGGGCTTTGCGAGGCTTGAGCTTGCCTTATTTCACCCGCACAGTGCAGGTAAACATCCATGCACGTTGCAGACGCTAACACAAAAATGTTTGCCTCCCCTGCCTGGTCAGATCCAGTATAACCTACCATGCTTCCAGTCTATCTGAAAACGCGAGTTTACACTCAATCCGTTTTTCACATCGTAAGATGTGTTCTCAGCCTGCGAGGCCTGTCAAATTGCTGATATTGGCAGCACGTGTAGGGTGGCTGTGGTGCAGGAGTGTTCGGTCCAGCTATTATTTACCTTTCATGACTTGCCAGAGCAACAGTGCCATGCGCCCTGCACTGCAAGCTGTTATCAAACCAGCAAGGTGAAACAGTCGAGCTCCAAAAGGGAGAACACAGGCACAATTTCCTTGTGAATTACACGGTGGTTGCTCAGGTCTTGTTTTCTCACCCTTCGGCATTGCATTGCTTATAGATAGAGTCTCCCCCCCCCCCACCCCCCCCACCCCCCCGCGCCCCTCCTGACTTCACTTGCTGGCAGGACTCTGGTGTTGATCCCTTAGCAAAAGGCACCGCAAACATGGCGGAAGCTCTGACACGCTCCTGAGTCATCTGCTGTATCTGATGACAAAGAGAGAATAATGGTATAAAGACACCCACTGAGAAATTAACCCCTGAGTCCACACTTGCTGACAGGCCTCTGGTGTTGGTCCCTTAACG
Organism: Pseudopediastrum boryanum; assembly: GCA_963556185.1. Classification (NCBI taxonomy): domain Eukaryota; kingdom Viridiplantae; phylum Chlorophyta; class Chlorophyceae; order Sphaeropleales; family Hydrodictyaceae; genus Pseudopediastrum; species Pseudopediastrum boryanum. The sequence goes on from OY744503.1 coordinate 8,059,686, forward strand.
AGAGGCACTACAAACATGACTGAAGTTCTGAAACTTTCCCAAGTCATCTGGTATACCGTGCCTGATGATGGAGACTTTTTGATGATATAAAGCCACACGCTGAGAAATTGCAGGGTTCTGACAACCCCTCTCCCCCTGCCCTCCCCTCCCCCTGCCTACCTGACTTCACACTTGCTGACAGGACTCTGGTGTTGGTCCCTTAGTGAGAGGCACTACACGCATTCTGCAGCTGAATGTTGGATTGTACTGCAACCAAGCCTGCTCTCACTGCCATGTGGAATCTTCACCCTTGAGAAAGAATGAGGTGAGTTGGGAACGCGTGGAGTATTGCATAGTCTCTGAAATGCACTGGCTGAGTGAATGTTAAATTTTATCCATTGGAAAAGCGCCATAGAAGAGTTTTTAAATTGAAGGGTAGTATGGCAGAAAAGCATGGGAGGTAGTAATGCAGAAAGCCATGGGGCCTTACGCAGCTGCACATTTTAGTTGATGCTGAAGAGTTTGCAAACAGAAGGTAGTGAACAAGAAGCTATGAAGGCAGAAAGGCAGAAATGCCATAGGCCCGGCACCTCAAGCCGTTCAGTGAAAAAAGAGCGAGGTGTACTCATATCTATGGCACCTTGTGGATGTGCATCTTTATCGGTTCTCATAGACCCTCTTTACTTCTAGGGTATCTGGCACGCCGTTGCATCTGGCTTCAACTCTATGCTACAGTGTTTTATGTGGCCTGTGGTTTACCTGTATGAGCGGTGGCCTTATGGTTGGCCGGCATGGGGTTTTGTGACTCCAGTTCATCAGGGGTCGTGTGCTGCTTGGTCTTGAGTGACCTTTTGGCATAGCTGGTTTTGCGTTTTGATTGATTGAATGATCTGGCAGATGTCTGACACGCTCCCTGCGGAGCTTTTGTCCTCCTCTCATTCTCCTTCTGCACTTTGTGTTCTTTCTCAGGTAATGGACGCTGCTACTGCTGCCCGGTGCCTAGAGCTGCTGTCAGCGTCACCAGATGTAACGACACTGGACCTCACTGGGGGAGCACCCGAGCTATGCCCGCAATTCAGGTGAGACATGGGGTCTCGCATGATAGGCTGGTTGGATGCATCTCTTTTCTCTTCTGCTTCTTCACTCCTGTCTTCTGTTTTTCCTGTTCTTATTCTCTCTCTCTCTCTGTCATTATTTGCTTTTTACCCTTGATTATTATAACCCGGCGTGGCAAGTACTAGGTATAACATGTGGGCCTGTCCACAGCTGTCTCACCCTCCCCCCGGGCGTGGTTATGTAAGTGGTGGATTAGGCGCTATTCCCTGTTCACTCGCTATACTCTATGGACAATTGCCCACATTGGAGCAGATGCCTTATTCGTGAGGCCGTGCCTTGGATGTCCCAACTATCACAGACCGCTGCAGCTTAGCTTTGCTACTTGGAACCCAGTCAGGAGTCCTTGCCAGCATTCCTGAAAAGTGGCTGCAAGAGAGCACTGCGTACATGCCATTGAAAAAAACACATGGAGATCTGTACTCTCAACTTTATAACCTACAACGTGCACTTTTTGCTTATTGTTTTATCTATTGCAGACACCTTGTTCATGAGGCCCATGCCTTGGGTGTCTCAACCATCATAGACCGCTGCAACTTGACTGTTCTACTTGAACCTGGTCAGGAGGACTTACCTGCATTTCTGGCAGAGCATAAGGTCACAGTGGTGGCGTCTCTCCCATGCTATACTGCAGACAATGTGGACAAGCAGCGAGGGCGGAATGTGTTTGAACGCAGCATAAAGGTGGGTGTGCTGTGAAGGGCAGGGGAGGGAGAGGGGGGCAGGGGAGGGACATGATATTGTTACATTTCGTGATACGCCATAGCAGAAGAAGATGATGAATATAGTGAGGGGACTGGATTAGAAAACTGTTGAAGGAGGGAAGCAGTAGGGAAGATAGACACAGAGTGAGGGGGGGAGGTTACATGTTTGTTAATGCCGTCTCTGCTATATCGCCCACTGGATGCGGGAGGTCCTCCTGCCTCCTTAATGGCTGCCTAATTCTGCCTAAGGGGCATTTTGCTCATCCATTCTGTGCAGTCAGTGCATGGTTTAAGAGAGTTCTCTCTCTTGCGCGCGTCACCGCTATGAGCAAGCACAGGCCAGCCTCAAAGAGAGAGAGAGGGAGAGCTACGCACGGAGGGGTGTGAGTTGCCCTCCCGTGTAAGATAAAGGAAGGGGCGCAGTGGTGTAAAATGTTACACTGTGGTAGCCTACCATGAGAAGACCAGCCTCAGAATTACCCGTCTTGATACTGCAGGTCCAGCAATCCCTCAGAACACTACTTTGTGTAGAAACACCTAAGGTTCAGGGTTTAAGTAGTGTGGTCATAAATGAAAACACCATTGGTTCACCAGTTTGATAAGAAGTGCTTAGGGTTTAGGGTTTGAGGTACTGGGTGCATAAACTGCAGTACTTTATCTGTTTGCTCCAGGTCTTCGCAACTTTGGAAAACGCTACTTCTCCTGGTGTCTGGTGTCTGTTGTGCAGGGTTTGAAGCTTTTGAATGCTGCAGGTTATGGTGTCCCAGGCAGTGGTCTTGATCTGCTGCTAGTGTACAATCCAGGGGGGGCTTTTCTGGCCCCATCTCAGGAGAAGCTAGAACCTGCTTACAGGCAAGAGCTACAGGAGGTGAGTCATAGTTGTGGCGGGCAAATGCACAACTCTGCTTTCGGTCTGCTACCAGGAACCCAGCAGAACACCATGCTGATCACTGATGTGAGCCCTATCCCATACGTGCAGCTGTTGTCAAAAACATTTCTGGGGACTTATCTACAGTCGCTCCAGCTCAGATGGAATCTGACACACACTCAACTGCTGCACTGGCTCCAGGTTTGAAAACAAGCAACAATGGCAGTCTAGTAGCTTATGGGGCGTGGCTAAGGTTCAGGTGTCACTCAGGGTAGGAGTGGGCTGAGGTTTACTTAGCTGGGGCTAGTGAAGGGTGCTACCATGGTTTATAACTCAGGACATTACATTTCACTGGGCTGCTGGGGAAGTGGTGGCATGCACCGGGGGCGGGGTTTACAGAGCCGTTTTCTGCAATAGGAGTGCAGCAGGCGGAGTTCTTTGCATGGCCAGCTAGCACTAGCGAGCCTGTAGGGGGGTTTAGAAAGAACTATGCAGCACAAGCAGCTGGCAACACCAGCAGCAGCGACTTGTGCCTTGACGCTTCTGCTGCTGGGTCACTGCAGGTAGTGAGTTTTCAGGGTTCAGCTAGTACCCTTTGGGCTGCATCTTGTCTAGGTGTCAATGGTCGTAAATTGCTGCATTGCTGACTTCATTTGGTTCAATTTGTTACAGTGAAGGGAAAGTGTTACAGTGAAGGGAAAGGCTTGGGGCCAAAACAGAGGCTTAAAAGGGCCTACACCTGTATATGCTGGGGCTTAGCCTGAGCATGTACAGGCTAACATCTAAACCATATGTTTGTACGCTCACTTCAAACCCTATGTTTGTGTGCTCACTCTAAGCGCTATGTTTTGTGTGCTCATTCTAAACCCTATGGCTGCAGGCCCATGGCATCACCTTCACTAAACTCCTCTGCTTGAACAACATGCCCATCAAGCGCTTTGCTGACTGGCTGTTGCGCAACAGTCAACTGGAGGAGTACATGGGTCTTCTGGTCAACGCCTTCAACCCTGGTACTGTAGCAGGTCTGATGTGCAAGGATACTTTATCGGTTGACTGGCAGGGGCGGTTGTTTGACTGCGACTTCAACCAGCAGTTGGACCTCCCGCTGGCCGGCAGCAGCACTAGCAGCAACGATAGCAGTAGCGCCAGTAGCAGTAGCAGTACAAGCACTAGTAGCTTTGATAGTGGAGATGGCAGTAGCAGAAAGGGGTTGACTGTGTGGGATATTGCTACGGCGGATCTGTTAGGTGGTGGTATAGCTGTTGGAGATCACTGCTATGGTTGTACAGCAGGGGCTGGCTCGGGGTGCCAAGGGGCCACTACCAGCACATAGCTGCTGTCTGTAACAGAAGGGCCTACTCCCTTTACATGTGCAAGAAGGGTTTTCCCCCCCTTCTCCGTGTAGTTCTCTCTCAGTCTGTACCAGAAAGAGAAAGAGCTATTCCAAGCTATTCTTGCCGGCTGGTTAGCGTTCCGTTCCACTGCTAAAGGGCAAATCCCCAATTCGATTCACGTATATGGGCAGGGGCAGGGGAGAGGCAGGGGTGCGTGAGGATGCCCGACAGTACTGTTAGTACTGGGCGGAAAGTAGAGCAAGTGTGTAGGTTTGCCCATGTTGCCGGAGCCAGCGATGGCTGATAGCTTGGCCGACCGCTCCTCCTGCTGCCTTAGGCAGACATGCATAGAGGAGGCAGAGCCATCACTGCAGTTACAGCCTGAGTGGATGTTAAGGAAGGGTGCACTCCTAGGTGGCATCTCGTGTTCGTAGGGTATAGGGCTAGGTTCCCACCTAGCTTATTAGCGTTGAGATAATAACACTGTCCACTAGGACGGCACCACGCTGGGTGATCTAAGCCTTGGCAGTGAAGTTGGCTCTATACGGTTCATGTTCGCAGGAGCAGTAGGTTGGCCTGTTCATATGGGGTATGTGGCTGCTGTTCTTGGATGGTGTATGGACTGAAATTCATTGGAATCGGATCTTTTTGATCAAGTGGGGCACCTAAATAGCATTTGAGGCATATCAGGAATTAGTTCCAGAAGGGATCAGATGGTTACAAATTAATAGATAGATCGAGGGTAGACAGACCCTGGGAGCACAAGCCAGCTGTGATGTCTTGGTACGGCTTCGGTGCTGCCAGCAACAAAGCCGACATCACATCTGGCTTACAGTCCCATGCATGGTATCATGAAGCTGCTGGGGGGTCCCTTTACCAATGGAATTCACAGCAATGCAGACCTTGGAAATACAGCATGTCACAGTGAGTGGACGCCGGGCGTTAGCCCTGCGTAGTTTTAAGGAAGAGGCTGTACTAGCACATGTGGTGCGTTGCCTCCCCTACCCTGTCCTCCCCATCAAAACATGCAATGCGCGCATATGGAGCTACCCGATGCCTGCTCTCATGGTTGCTGCAGATTGGCACACGGGCGGGTATGTGGGAGCGAGCATAGCCCCAAATCTAGAGGCATTAGAGGTAGGTGGGTGCTTCCTGTCCCAGCTAGAGGTGGCCGTCTTCTATGCCGATCCTCAAATGAGGTAGGCCGAGGTTGAGGAGTGCCCACTTCTGGGCAGAAAGTAGGACAAAAAAGTGGGGTTGCCCCTCGATGCCATTGGAGGATGCTGAGAGCACTCCGTGGGGGAAGATTCAGGCCTTGCTTAACACATGGTTCATGTTCAGATAGAGGAGCATTAGGTTGAGTGGGCTGAGCCTGGTATGTGTTCTGTACTGCACCTTGCTGTTTTGTAGCAGCTTAGTTACGGTGCGGGGCCTCTCGCACTTCTCTTCTGATGGCATATATATCATGAAATGTACTATGAGTTGTGTGGTTGCAATTCTGGATGATTGGGCTTGGATATAATGTATGTGGTGGGGATCTTTGTCCATCAGGTCTGGCACCTAAGTAGCAGCGGGCCCAACAGCTCAAGAAGGGGGGGGGGGCACGAAGGGGGGTGGCTGGATGCATATAGATCAAGGGTACACCATGGGACTACATACTGCAAGTTCGGCTGTGATGAGCTTCGTCGCCAACAGCAACAAAGCCAACACGTCAGCTGCCGGAGTCCTGTGGTCTTGGCCATGGTGACCTTAAAGTCAATGTACTTGGATTACACCCTTCTGATCTGTGCACTTGTGACAATTCTGTGGGCCCTTGGGCGTAGCTGAGAACCTTGCAGACCTGCTCTTTGGGTCTTAAATCTCAGTGTTTTGGATGCATTCAGTGTACATCCCAGGCCTGATGTAGACCTGGACAGCATGCAGGCATATATGTCACATGGGGTAGTGGTGCCATGTGGGAGTATGGCTCCATCCCAAGCAAGTCCAACCAGATAGAGCGAGGTGGCAACGACGTTGGTGAGCATGGTACTTGAGGTGTGGTATTTTCTGTGTCCCTATTCAGCTTTTGCTGGGAGATTTTGATCAGGAGCCGAGTTAATGCTCTATTGACCATTGCATATCTTCCCAGACTTCCTCTGTCTGGAAAGTACAAAGTTTGACCCAGCTCAGTCATGGCTGTCGCACCATAACACGGATAACAGATACTGATCTTGAAGCCATCCATCAATATCAGTGAAGCAAAAAATGCACACGACAGCTTGTGTGGACCTGAGTGTGCCATGAGTATGGAATTTGCTTGATGGGTAATGTTATATACATCCTGCATTGATAAAGCATAAAACACAAAACAAACAAACAAAAACAAAGCATAAGTAATGAAACACTGTGGTGCACTGCCCGGTGCTGTATGGTTTAGGGTTTGGGGAACAGTGTGGTCCACTATATGCGCTTTGGGAATGAGAATGAGGGTCCTATGGTAGTGAAGAACATTCTCTCAGTTCTGTACTGCATTGCCTTATGGATGTGTACTGCTGTCTGCTTGCATGTAGGTTATCCATAAGACTTGCTGTTGTACTGACCTACTGTGCTCATGAATTTAGAGAGCATATTATGGCTTCATTGTTCTGTGGAGAGATGGCAGATGGCGGTGAACCTGCACTGCACAATTGCGGTGGAAGTGCATATGCTGCAGAATGCTTGCCCCTACACATGCTTCCTCGAATCATCATGGTGGCAACATTGTCAGGCTAAGCCGCAGCTTTTGCTTCACCTGTAGATAGTGGAGCACGCAAGCAGAATAAAAAAAGCCCACTTTGACACTCTGCATTCTTATTGAACCTGGGCATGAGACGTTCTGCTAATCCAGCAAAAACATAGCCTGTTAAATGCCGTACGGTTGATACTTGCAACGAGATATGGTGCTGGCGATTGTGAGCATAAACTGGCCGGGAAAGCAAGCCTGTATAGGGGGAACTCTGCAGTACTAGAATTGTCAACAGCTGCCTATCGTTGGTACTGGAACAACTGCCTTATGGACAAGTTGGAACGGGTACTGTGTTGAGTGCTCTGCGCCCATAGTGTGTAAGACACGAACGAGTACATAAATGGAATCACGCGGACACGCCCAGGCACCACTTACCATCCGATCGCTCTGACCACTCCCCTTTCTTCAACGACCACCAGCCCGCCGAGCTCTTGACCAAAGCGCTCCGTAAAGCGTCCCAAGGAGGAGGTAACACGCAACTGCTTTCTCCAGTAGGTTCAGACCTGCCAACTTTGTCGGAGTCCGGATACCAGCTCAGACAGCATGTTTAAAAAGCGTTTGTTCCGTGAGCGGTGTTATTGCAAACAAACTTAGGAGATGAATTAAGAGCAGCTACGATGCATACAAGCAAACAACACAGAGAGGTGATAGCGCGCCCAAGATGTCGTCGCAGGCTCCTCTTTGGAATACAGGATGTCTCGCTCACAGCTCGCAGGACAATAAGCATTTACACATCTGACACCATTATTTTCCAAAAAGTCTCTCAGACGTCAACAGGCACATCGCAAGCAGCCGTAAATGCTTCAAAGCTGGGTGGGTGTAGCAGCTCCGAAGCCAAGCTTTAGCAACCTCTCGACGGCCGTCTTGGGTGCCCCTCTTCGAGCCTTTAGTAGGCATGGGAGCGCAGACTCCGGCCTCTTTCCGGTTGCTGCAGCAGTGAGGGACGCACGGCCGTCTCCAGGTAATTAACTAGCGCCAGATTGTGGCTTGTTTGGTTAGCTAGATAGAAATGTCTGCGATAGATGGCAGGCAAATTCTAATGCGCCTGCTCATGGACATGAAAGTCTTGGCAAGCGGGGCATCTTGCTCGGGGCTATCACAGGCCATGCCAGAGACACTGCTTAACTGCCCTGGCAGTCTTTAAGGGTGCCCATGTCCAGAAGCAGCACGCAGGAAGGCACCGGGGCACAGGCACAGCTGCGCAGCTGCAATGTACCAGTCTAGCAGACAAGGAGAATCTCCTCAGAGATTCGAAATGTTTGAGCTGAGTGTGTGCGTCGCTGAGGAGGTGACAGTTATCCAGAGATGGCCGGAGGATCAGCTGAAGGACAGGCCACTATGATCAAACATGCCTCAGCCTCGGCGTTGCAGAGTCTCTTCGATAGCGTGATGCTGAAGCATATTACGCCCCGCGTCTCAGCCCGTAGATATTCAGCCACCATGCTGCTCTGAGACAACAGGCACCACCAGCAGCACCAGCACCCTTGAAGTGAAGTACATCCGACCCTTAGCTTACCTCTCCCTCGTTCCCCCTTGCCGCAGCGCAGCGAGCACCATGAAGCTCAATATTGCCTACCCCCAAACGGGGTGCCAGAAGAAGATTGAGATTGATGATGAGGCCAAGCTCCGCGCTTTCTATGACAAGCGTGTGTCAGCGGAGGTGGATGGCGAAGTCCTCGGGGAGGAGTTCAAGGGCTATATCTTCAAGATTAAGGGAGGACAGGACAAGCAGGGTTTCCCAATGAAGCAGGTGAGGAACCCAAGCAGGAGTGGCACCCAGCAGTGGAAGCAGCAGCAGCAAGCGGCAGGTGTGCAATCCAATTATAATGGCATCCAGCAGCAGCAGCAGGCCAAACAGCAGCAGTGGAAGCAGCAGCAGGTGCGCAACCCAGGAATACTGGCACCCAGCAGTAGCAGCTGCAGCACCTAGGAGCAGTGAGGCCCAGCAGCAACTGCACTGGTAGAAACAGCAGCCCAGCTGGCAGAAGGTGAAACAGTAAATCACCTCAACATCACCAGCATTAGCAGCAAGATAGAGCAGCAGAAGCAGCTGCAGCAGCAGATACATCTTTAACAGCTGCAGGAGCAGCAGCCAGCAGCAGTGGAGAGAGTGGAGAGAGGATTCCGCACCAACGGCTGCCATCCCTATTACCCAACAGCCCTTGCAGTAGCTGCAGAGCAGAGATAGCAGGGGGCTTGCATCTATTCAGGCAGCTGCTACCTGAGGCACAGCTAGGCAGGGTGCTCACTACACAGTGGATGCTGGTATAGGAATGCTGGCATATCACAGGCATTGTGGTTATTATTTGGGCCTATGGCATTTGCGGCTATGGCATATCATGATATTTACTGATATCACGGGCATTGAGGTTATTGGGGAGGACAGCTGCTTCAACTGCAGCTGGATTTATGTGCTCGAGCTTTACAGGTGGAGGAGAAGCAGCAATTATGGCAGGGTGCTGGCAGCAAGCAGAGTTCCTGGCAACTTATCTCGGTCATTACTTTGGGCAAGTCATTGCTATGCAGGAGAAACATATTTAGCAGTGATTGCCTAAACCATGTTAGGGTGCTGCATGGGTGTGAAGCTATGTAGTGACTCAGCCCATTGAAGAAGCAGTTTTGCAGTAAGCAACATCTGCAGCAGCAGCGCTAATTATGTTGTCGCCAGCCAAGCTGAAAAACAACGAGCAATGCAAGAGCTAGACATATAACTGCAGCTGCTAGCGAGACTGCACTCATCATATTTGAATGCCGCTTCTAAAAGTTGCTGCTCCCAAGGAAGTGGCGCTGTACTGAAGCATGCCGTAGCAGCTAGTGCAGCTGCTGCTCCTTTTACTCTGAGATGCCTCTACTGGGGATGGTGCCGTACAGCCTCCCTCACAGCCTCTCCGTTGCCTAGATCTCTCTGATTCTGAACGTAAGGAAGCACTTTCCATTCACACACCCTTCTACGTGGCATAGCTAACCTTGTTCCATGCCCCACACCTTCTGCCCCCCCGTCCCTCCTTTTAGGGTGTGTTGACCAACGGCTGTCTCCAGCTGCTCATTGCAAATGCATTAGCCTTACCTCGATGTTTGCACCTTGTTTTGTGCATTACGCCTCGGCCCCTGTTCCCTGCCTCCCCCCCCGACTAATGATGTCTGTCGTGCCTCCCCCCTCCCTCCTTTTAGGGTGTGTTGACCAACGGCCGTGTCCAGCTGCTTATGGCCCCCGGGGACCAGTGCTTCAGGGGCTATGGTCGCAGGAAGGGTGAGCGCAGGCGCAAGAGTGTGCGTGGCTGCATTGTGTCCCCCGACCTGTCAGTGCTGAACCTGGTGATCATCAAGAAGGGTGAGAAGGAGCTGCCAGGCCTGACGGATGAGGATAAGCCACGCATGAGGGGACCCAAGAGGGCCTCCAAGGTAAGCAGGGGGGTTTGGGGGGGATTTAGGGCTTTAGGGAGGTCTCGAGGAGTATGGTTCACGGGTTTAATGTGATGGGTGATGGGTGGGAGCAGCATGTCAATCACGAGATTGCGGGGGGGGGGGGGGGGGGGTCCTATCTTTATGTGAGCAGGAGGGGGGTCCAGAGTGGGTGAAGGTCTAGGCAGTTTGATGGTAGGGAGTAGTGCGGCTTATGAGAAAGTGAGCAAGGAGAGGGGCAAGGAATGCAGATGCAAGTAAAAAGAGGGCCGAGTAATGAGTGGTGCGAGAAATTGCGGGGGCAGAAGGAGAATTAGCAGCTCTCAGACGCGGGCGATATGTCTGCTTTAGGGGTGAAGGCTCCCAAGAGGGTTTTAAGGTTTCAGCAGGGGACACGTCTGGTTTGCGATTAGAGGCCAGGGAGAGGGAGGCCAGGGAAAAAAGCAGCATTGAAGCTCATGAGGAGAGGAGAGAGAGGTTCTAGGCAAAGCAGTTCCAATGTCTTGCAAGGGAGAGAGTGGGACGGGGCAAAGCAGTATGATGCCTGGCGAAAGAGCCAGACAGCAGCAATTTTTGTCGTGGGGAAGGGGTGGCGTTGGCTCCGGTGATCAAAGGAGCAGTAGGGGTTGCAGGAAGGGAAGGATTGAGTGTCTACACGGATTGGTTGGGGGGAAGAGCAGCGGAGGGGTGGCAGCAGCAACTGTTCGTGTGTCGAAGCATTAGCGAGGAAGGGGGGTATGTCTCCAAGACAGTCTGGCGTGCATAGGTTTTGCCATGTGTAGTACCACGGAAGGGGTAAGAGTACCACCCATCAATTCGCCCGCCTACAGCGCATCCAGCAGAAAATTGAGACAATCGCAAAGCCCTGGATTATGGCTAGTGGCTTTGGGAATTAGACAATTTGGACATCAGATCCAAGATGCATGGGCTGGCGTGTAAGATAACAGTTGTGGGGGGGTGGGATGGCCAGACAGGAGATGCCCACTAGACACCAACATAATGGTTATGGTTTAGCTCTTATGGTTTAGCTCTTGCATGCTCATTGTATTCCAGCAGAGTGCGCTTCATGCAGTGGGTGGGGTACATTGGCTAGCGTAATGGATGCATGGGCATCGTAGGTTGCTCCCGTGCTGTGTAAGCCTAAGCAAGGCTATCCTATTGGAATACGGGTGCAATGCTCCTAGTAAATTGGGCAGAGCAGTAGGGCAGGAAGAGCAGCGGGAAGGGGGCGTCTATCATTGGAGCAAGGGTTTTAGGACCTCCTGCACAAGAGCAGCAGAGTGAAGGAGCAGCACTGGCAGGAGTCCAAGGCCTTTATATGAGCACAGCTTTCGGGCCGTGCAGCACCCACCACATGACTCCAACAGTTTGTTAGTGTGTGTTGAGAGAAACTGATACTGAGAGCTAAGACGGCGAGAGCGGAGACAATCAGACATTAAGAGAGCTAACGGAATTACATAGCCACCTTTATGCAGGGTGGCTCTGGGTGCCTATGCTGCCCCCGCCTGCTGGAAGAGTACTATTGTACAGGCTGCATATGATGTGCTCCAATGGGTGACTGGTTGGAGTCATGTGGTGGGTGTTGCATGGCCAGAAAGCTGTGCAGTGATCTACCTCATATATGCAGTGCTCCAATCTCTGCCCAAAAGACAGATCCAAGGCTTTTCCCTGCCCCCACTCTCTTTTCTCCCAAAGTGCTGTAACTAGACTGTAAAGCAACATTATGTCGCTTCTGGTGGCTGCCCTACTCACTTCCTTGTGCTGCTCTCCCCCTCCCCCCGCCGCAAGCTGTTTTTCCTGGGCAGGGAGGACGATGACATGACTTTGTAGAGGCAGAAACCCCACTACTGCCGGCTCTCATAGTAAACCCCTTGTGCTGCCCCTCTCCCCCCTCCCTCCCCACAGATCCGCAAGCTGTTTAACCTGGGCAAGGAGGACGACGTGCGTAAGTACGTCAACACCTACCGCCGTGAGTTTGAGAAGAACGGCAAGAAGCACAGCAAGGCACCCAAGATCCAGCGCTTGGTGACGCCAGTGACACTGCAGCGTAAGCGCAGACGGGCTGCCCTGAAGAAGGCCAAGCACGAGAAGGCGCGCACTGAGGCCGGAGAGTACCACAAGCTGCTGGTGCAGGTGGGTGGGGGCCTGGGAGGGGGGGGGTGCTGGATTAGGAAGGGTGGGCTGGGGGGGGAGGGGGGGCAGGTAGGGCTATACTGAGGGTGGAGAGTACCACAAGCTGCTGGTACAGGTGGGATGGGGCGTGGGGGGGCTTACGGGGCGCTGGATTAGGAGGGGTGGGCAGATAGGGCTAGACTGATTTACTTTTGGACAGTGCCTCTTTTGGGGCAGGGTCGGTGCATGCAGTATACTATTATTTGCTGATGCAGGCAGGATGAGCTGGGGTTGTTTTGTGGTGTGGTGCTGAGGTGGGCTGGAGGGGGATGAGGCTGGGCTGGTTGGAAAGGACGAGGAATGCAAGAGCTAGACCATAATACCACAGGCGATAGCGAGACCCCTCTGGGAGAGTGGCTTGGGGCCAGGGTTGGTTAGGGGGGACATAACAAGCTGCTGGTACAGGTGGGTGGGCCGGGGGGGGGGGGCATTGAGTATTTGCCGAGTCATGCACGGGAAGTACTTCTGTAGAGTGGTTGGGCTGGGGTGGAAAATGCTTTGGGGGTGTGCTTGTTGTGCAGTCCTTGTGGTAGGGTTGCATCATCACATTTGGCAGAGGGAGGCGTGTGTTCTGGCAAAGCAGTGGTCATACCAAAGTATGGTAGTTGTGCCGGGGAAATGAAGTATGATAAAGCAGGCTGTTCAGGCTTTTTTCCTGCTGGTGGTCCTTTTACACAGCACTGCCTACAGTTCCTTAAGGACAAGTTTGATCTCGTGATTTGCCATGTTGCTGCCTGCAGAGATTGAAGGAGCAGAGGGAGCGCCGCTCCGAGTCCTTGGCCAAGAAGCGCGCCATGCGCATGGCTTCCCAGGCCTCTAAGGAGGGTGCTCAGAGCTAAGCAGCTTTCCTGCAAGAGCAGCTGCAGCATTTTTGGCAGCAGCTGCCCTTGGTGCGGGGAGAGTAGCTGGTGGTTCTAACACATGCCTTTATGGTCTGCTACGACCTTGGTTAGCCTATGTTTGCTGTGAGCCCCGCAGCGAGCTAGGTTGGCGGTTGTGGAACAGCAGGCAGAGATGGAGGTGTTGTGGTGTCCTTTGGGAGGAGCATGGTTGGATGTTTGGTGGTGCTGAAGGAGTTGGTTGGTGCAGGGTAAAGAGTACACGCAAGCCCGAAATGACTGCACATCCTGTCCATACTCAGATACACGCAAGCAGCTCCTCGGTGGTGGTCCGTGAGGGATGGCAACTTGTGCAGCATGGTTGCAGGTAACACTACACAAGGCTCTGCAGAGCTGCCAAATGCGTTTGGGGGAATTTGAGGCTGACGCGTAAGGTACTTCTATTTATTAATGCAGCAGCTCGGGCCGCAGCGTCGTTGTGAGTCCCCTGCACGGCCCTGCGCGGAGGGGCAGCTTTGCCGTGAACCGGAACAGTAGGCGGGTTCGAAAGCGTAAAATCACGGTAGATGCATTTTTACATTTCATGATATGCCATAGCAATAAGTGCCATAGGCCCCGCACATCAAGCTGTCACAAAGAACAGCGAGGTGGAACAGAATACGGGTAAACTTCGACATGTATGACAATGGTATGAGGTCCAGCAGCTAGGTCAAAATGGTAGATGCATTATGCATACACTTATACAAGTGGGTGTCTAGATCATGCCCAAAATCACAGCAACATTTTAGAACGTTCCTGCACAAAGAATAAGCCTGTAGGGGAATGGGACTGGGATAGTGAAACATGTGCACGGGGATGTATGTGGCATTGTTAGATCCTACATTTAGCATGGCAGGCTACATCTACCCAGCAGGAGTTGAACGTTTGACGTATTTATGTCAGTGGTCATAGCAGCACACTTGGCTGCCTGGCTCTGTGCCAGCCAGGCCATGTCAGCAGTTACTAAACTTTATTGGTGCATGATCCACAAACCACATTTTTTAAAGTGCAGCAGACACGAGACTCTCCAAGCTGTATAAGTGAGCTGGCATAGTCCCACTGGTGGTGGGTCGCAGGATACTATGTACCAGTCTGCACTGAAAAGTGGCCACTTGCCCAACTTGGCTGGTTTTGGGCTTGCTGGTTAAAGTTTAAAAATCATCTGGAACGATGGATGGTTATGGTTTGGGTGCACTTACCTCTTGCTACGGATGCGCTCAATCAGGTCATAGGAGCTGCCGGTCTTGGGGAATGATAGGACAATACCTTCCACAGCACCAATGGGGCTGAAGTCAGGCACTGCTTTGACCACACCCATCGGGATGTACTTGACAGTCCCCCCCAGGGTCATGCCTGCCCCACGGCTGGTGCCGGCACCGAAACCCCTTCCCAGAGCAAGAGACTTGCTCACAGTTGCCTTAGTGACCATCATAACAGCAGCAGGGATGCTGGCAACATCCTTGAAGTCCTTCTCCAGCAGCCACTCCTCTGCTTGGTCTGCAGCAACCAGCTCCTTGAAGCGCTTTAGCATGTGGTGTGTCCTGGTGTTTAAGTGGCAGAAGAGGTAAGCACTCACACCAGCATGGTCTCTCAGCCGGCGTAGCAGGTCAGCAGCACTGCGACCCTTTGCATCTCCTGCAGGATAGCTGTCGTTGCAGCCACTGTGGAACTCAGTGCCGTGGCAAGGAGCATCAGCAATGTGAATGACAATGCGATTCCTTGCAGCCCAGCTCAGGTTGATGGTTTTCTCCATGCCCGTGAAGACATCCTCACACTCGTCAGCACCACCAGCCGCCTTGATGCTCATCATTTTTTCCGTGAAGTCCATCATGGACCCCTGCAAGGGAAAAGAAGGTCATTGTGGTTTCATGTAGCAGCAGACATGTATTTAGCTGCCAGGAGACCTATATCACAGGTCCAGCATTGAATAAGTGAGCCAATGGGAAGACGCTAAAAATGCATGTGCTTTCTTATTTAGTCCTTACTTGAGAGAGATGGTATCAAGAACGTGGAATCTCTGCTAACTAAGCAGTGCTGGCAGATCTGATCTGCCAAGGTGCTAAAGAAGGGGGAGACGCACTTTGGCTATTGCATGCATGCTCAGACAATGGTACTGCACAAGTATGGGGCGAAGAAGTACCAGTAAAATATGGGGGACTGCTTCCGGTATCGTAGCACTCCCTAATCCGCTGATCCCATGCCAGCTTAACGCTCTTGAAGACAAGGGACCATTCTAGCAATCCAAAGTATACTAGGATGTTGAGCTAAACCTGAGCTCATACCCTGGCATGGATATGCGAACAAAACATAGCTAAACGGCAGCTGACCACTTGCATGCACTCATGCTACGTAGGTCAGTATGTAGACTCAGCTACAGAGTTGGCAAAACCTGGCACTTCCCGTGGAATCAGGCTTCCTTTGGCATAAGTTTGGCATGATTTTTAGCCCTTCCTTTCAGGCGCACCTCTGATGCTCCAAAATCAATCACATCTGGTTCCCCGTCCTCATAGTCCCTGTAGCCCACAAAGGCTACCCGGAATGCGGCTGTAGGGAAGTCCTTCTCCACAGAGGCGATCATGTCCAGTATGCGTGTCCTGACCATGTGGATGGCACGACCCATGCTGCCAGTGCAGTCCACAACAAAGACGAGGTCAATCTTGCTATTCTCCTGCAACAGTATTATGCGAGTTTGTCAGCATGTCAGTCAAGGATCCTGAGTATCCACATCAGAGCTGCTTATAACATACCGCAACAGCCAGGAAACGGGCGACGTCATATGAACAGCTTGTGCTATGACGTCTAACAGATACGCAATTACATGCCCAGGCTATCGCTGGCGTAAATTGATGGTAAATGCATGGGAGGGAAGGGTTGATTAGGCTTAAAGGACCACTGGGACGCGCAATGCGAGCCCACAGGAGAGGCGGGGCTGTGTGGGACAGAAGCAAGCAAATGAAACAAGTAGTAAGCTTGTCACACACCCCGACTATTTCCCACAGGCGAGAAATTGAACCAAATGCAGGCTATCACTCCCATGCTCATTACAGTGAGGTGTGCATGCATGCAGCATGAAATAGATAACACACAATCTTGGAAGAAAGCACGTGAAGAAATGGGGGCCTCAGCCTTGAGTGACTCCTAAGTAAGGCCATGTCTCATATCAGAACGACGCAGTGGCAAGAAGCAAGGTAGGTGGGACTGGGTTGCCACTGGTCAATAATGACCATATTTATGATAGCCGGCATCAGTAGGAATGGAGTCGTATGTTAAACATAAGGTAACCTGGATTCTCAGCTCCTAGTTTTGCTAAGCGTGCCACGGGTGGGCCACAAAGCTCTGGTATCTAGCAAGATCCATTTTTCTGCTTACTTTAGTTCTAAGGCAAGTTCACCAAAAAGGCCACGACTGAAGTGGAAGTGCCCAGCATGCATGGTCAAACTGTGTACACAATGTCAAAGATGATGGAGAAAGCATTCAGACCACACGCCTTGTGTGTTTGAAGCACATGCCAATTACCCTGTCTTGAACAAAAGAAAGGCATGCATGGCCGGTCCTAGACAAAACACACATACATAGCAAAACAACTAGCATCCTAGAAGTGAGCCCTGCTTACCTGAGCAGCTAGCTGAATGGCCTCTGCAGCATGGATCTCAGCCATTGCAAGGCGCTTCTCCTTATTCACCAGGGTGGATTCCAGGGCCTTGTTCTTGTCCTCCAGCTCAGCGATGTAGTTCCGGGTTTTGGTGCTGACCTTGGTTGCTGCGACAGCGGTCTTAGCAGCCAGCTTGCCCTCCAGCTCAGCGATATAGTTCCGTGTTTTGGTGCCGACCTTGGTTGCACCAGCTGTCTTGGCAACTAGCTTGGCCTCCAGCTCAGCAATGTATGCCTTGGTTCTTGAGCCAACCTGGGTGGCCGCAGCCTCCTGGGCCTTGGTTTTGGTGGTGGCGGTCTTGTCAGCAGCTTTCAGCGCAAGGGCCCTTGTCTTGGCCTCCAGCTCAGCAGTGTAGTGGTGGGTCTTGGTGCCAGCCATGCTTGCTGTCTTGGCAGCCAGCTGGGCTTCCAGCTCAGCAATGTAGGTAGCAGCAGTCTCAGAGGTCATGTCCTTTGGAGTTGCATACGAAGAGTGCGGACCAGCAATAGTTGCAGATTTCATCTTGGAGAGAGCATCCTTCGCAATATCTGAAGCATGCAGCACAAATCTATGGATCAGTAACATCGTGGTGTTGGTGTCTGACCCCAAAATGGTGTGCTCACTCAATAGAAATCATGACAGAACTGCCGACAAGGCCGCTTTAATTGTTGGTCTTTGAATGCATCGCCCAACAATCTGGTAGCTGTCGATAGCACCCATCCAAGAAGAAAGTGTTTGGCTTGTCAGTCACATGCCAATGTCCCACTCCTTTTTTTGGCTGCTTAGAGGGTTCACACAAGTAAGAAATCAGTTCTGCAGCAAGACAGCAGCAGTGACAGTTTATCCCGCTCAGCTTCTCAAACTCTGCTTGAGATCTATCACTGTTTTCAGTGGGGTAAAGCTCTGCCAAATGTGAGTGCTGCAGAAGATGTACTGCACTATACAAGCTTGCCACATTTGCAACAGGAAGTCTGACAAATATCAATGTCGGGGGCAAAGCAATTGCCAAGACCGTTGCATATAGGCCGGTCCAACTCCCACCTGATATCAGCAATGGGAATAATCATGACTAATGCAGGCTACGCACAAGTCAGAAAGTCATCACAAGATGCAGGAGATCGAGGGGTGTGGTCACGCAAACACCTTCTTACCTGTGCCCAGCAGACTCCTGAAAGGAGTGGTGGTGCCGCCGCCTGTAGCTTTGCTCCCTTCATGTGAATTCTCCGTGATAGGGGCCATTCGACTCACAGACATATTGATTGACCTGCATGTCGAAGATATGGAAGTATAAAGTGCTCGTCAGCACTTATATGCTGATGTGGCTTTGCACGCAGGAAGTGCTTGCTGTGTCTAAGGTTGTACATACATATGTACATGGCACATTTCACATTCAAAGCATCTGAAGCTGGCAGGCAAGAGATAGAGGGATGGAAAACTACGACATCAGTCACACTCGAGATCAGATCTGTCTACTGGGAGAGACAATACGCAATCACACTTGCAAATAGCACCAGATCTCACTGACCAAGGTGGCAGTAATCCATGTGTGCAGAGTCGAGCATTCAAATTCATTAGCGACTTTTCTCTGTATGTGCATGCCTGCCATTAATACTGTTCCTTGAGCATTCATCAATCGGATCCCACGCTCGGCAGCGTAGCAACCTATCATGCAGGGCCGCCCAAACCCTTTGAAACCGCCTACCTGTATGTGTTGCTTTTCTCGGTATGTACGTGACAGAGTAACGCTTGTTAACACTCAGCACAGGATTGCCGGTTGCTGCTCAGTCGATCGACTCGACCGAGTGACAGAAACGGAATGGCAGCACGCCCTCTTGAACGGAGTAAGTGAGCGAGTATAGTGAGATCCTTACTTTACTCTCCTGTGTGGGATATTGCACGATCTAGCTGCCTGGTGTGCAGTGACAGCTTTATACAGCTATTTTAGTTTGTTTGCTTGTTAGCGGGGCTGATCTAGATCTAAGACGGTTTAAACACGGTCATGTTTAAAAAATGAAAGAAAATGAGTGTGGCAGTTGTGCGGCCGACAAGGACCCTCACTGGCCGCACCTAGCCTCGGACCGGCTGGACCGGCGGGGCCGGAACCGCCTGAATAAACGTGACTAACCTCGGACCAGATCGGAAAACTGACAGCTGGCGCCCAGTGAAACGGGCCAACGCCCTTCAAACCCTTCACACCCCGCTATCGAGCGAGTCCATCCACTCCGGATCTCGGTTCCTGCTGAGACTACAGTCACGTTCGAGCAAGGTGCTGAAATCCTCGAAACTTGCTATCGTCGGAGGTCCACATTACCTTCTTGCCGCAACTGCCGTTTGTTGGTTATTGAGTGACAGACCAGGACTGACAGATCAGTAAAATAAGTTCGGCTGCTCTGCTTTCACACATCTGCTTGTCAAGGCTTAGTTCCGACTCATCTCAGGCCTCAACCAGGACTGATGCTCACCGGGTGCCATCGACTTCACTGTTGTGTACCTTGAATAAACTAAGCGAGCCAACCTTCCGTTCCTCCGCCGCCTGCTGGGCCGACCTCACTGAGCGGCTTATTACGCATAGATGGCGGTAGTGAGCCTTGACCACGACTGTTGCTGCAACCGGGCCTGCAGCAGTGTCCGCTGTACTAGGTAAAGCGAGGGCCCAGCGATACCAAGTCTCGCTACAAGCCCTGCGGAGGGTGCATGCGGCCATCAAGAGCCGGGCGTTCATGCTGGGGTGGAGTGGCCATGGCAGCGGGGTTTAGCACGGTCTTGTCTGATACCAGCTCCAGCAGCATCGGAGACGAGACATCTGAGTCTGTGGATGCCACTATTATGGGAGATCTAAGCTCTGAATTTGTCCAACTCAGCATTAGCAGCGAGGTGAGTGAGGCCGATTCTTGGCCGTCCACTAAGCACGTGACCCTGCACAACCATCCATCCACCAGGTTGTGCGGGCCCTTACTTGTTTCAAGGATCTGGAACTATGTATTTATGTGGAGCCACCTAGGAGCTGTGGCAAATTAAGGTCGAATGCATAAGGACTCAAAATGGAGTACATTATGCCTGCAGCAAAGCTTGACAGCATGAGGGCACAAGTTGAAAAGCACAAATGATTGCACTGCTAGCTTAGTTCATTACGGCAAACACGCCAACCCTTGCCGCGTTGCAGGCATGAGCATCAGTCATAAGTTATTTGGGGAGCATTGGGGGCTACTTCAGACTGGTGATCCACCTGCAGGCAATCAAGGACCTTATCTTCTGTTAGGAATGCGAAATGCAAAAATGAATTGTAGGGAGGCAGAGCCCAAGAGTGCAGACAGTGGCATAAGTGGCGGACTGCTTTACCCACTCTGGACCGGTTGCAAGTAATAGGAAATCATACATAATCATAGAGGAGGCTTCCTCTCACTGAGCCCACACAGAGGGATATGGCAAGCCCCTGCTGCTACAGCATTCCCATCCTCTCTGACTCACTTGAATTAACTTTAAGATTCTGTTGTCAAAGCTGAGGATGCTGATCCGCTGACCTGTCCCTGCAGAACTGTCTTGACTGCACCCTGGCTCACTGCCCGCCTCATGCTGCAGCTATGACCATGGTTCTAATGGACTCAATTCAATATCTGCTGAGCAAATCATCACGGATGGGGCACCAGGACCCGCTGGAGACCCTAATGACCTTTCACTTACCTTTGTTGACGGTGCTTGCCTTCCTGGCTGTGTCACAATGCACATCAATTGTACAATGCTTACAAGTTGACCGAGATGTCCTAGATGCTTGTGGTCTGGTTGCTGACTGATGTTATAGCTTTCGATTGGCTGGTGGATGTGCATTAATGATAGTCAAACAAGTACTAATCTATCACTGTTTTTGCTGATGCAATGCCAGGATGATTTGACCAGACTGGCTGCACATGCAATGATAGTAGTGACTCCTACAGAAGTAAATGAGTCAGCTGTGCAGACTGCGAGCCAGAGAAACAGGGCTGCTGCGGACTCATCCAAAGGCTGTGCCGTAAACGCAGCATAATGTAGAATCCTTACTGGATGAACAGGATCTCCTATTTGCCTGCTTTCTGGTTGCCCACAATTGTGATGTGAGTCTTGTTCAAATGGCTGGGGGATTTGTGCTCTTTATAGGTGTTCCTAGTAAGATGTGTCCCTGCTTTCATTGATGCAATGCCAGGGTAACGTGAGCCGACTGCCTGCACATGCAATGATGGTAGTGAATACAGAAGCAGACGAGAGAGCTGAGAGGAATGGCAGCCAGAGCACTGGGGTTCCTGCAGACTGGTCATCATCAACTTCAGCTGGCCTGCAAGGACAGCAACAGCAGCACAAGCAGCAGGAACATGAGCAGGAGATTCATCAGCAGGATCAAGGTCATTACTGGCATCCCAGCTGGCCGCCCAACCCAGACATGTGTCCTCTGGACACATCAGTGTTTACAGAAGAACCACTTCCAGGTTTGTGCCTATGAACTAGACTGGCAATAGGAACTGAGCCCAAGTGGATACTGCTGTGGGATACGGCTAGGGCCCCGCTAGGATCTTGTGGTAAACCTTTACTCCTCACCAGTCATAATTGGGCAGGTTTACAATTTGAATCAGGCTGGCTTGGATGCTCTTTACTCAGGCAAATTCACCATTACAAGGTCCAGCTCATTCACTAGTATGGAATCCAAGATAATCCCCGTGCAAGCAAGCCTATGGTGTCAATTCATGCCCCTTTTAAGCCCGTTTCTTGGGCAATGTAACGGTTGAATGCAGAGCTTTGTCAGTGGCCCGTACTATTTTCGTAAAGCCCACATACAGTTCATAGCTTGCTGCATTATTGAAATTGGTGGTATGCTCAATTACATTATAAATGTTTGCTGTTCTCATTTATCTTGCTTGACCAGGAAGCACAGCCTCCCCGCTTAGCCCCAAGCAAGATGTACCTGCATTGGACAGTGATAGACCTCCCCAGAGGCACGCGCTGGAAGAATTCAACAGCAATTGGCAGGTGAGATACAACAATCAACATCTCAGTCTTGGCAAAACCAACCACTGATCTTGAAGCAACTACACATGTTCCAAGGTGCACAATAAACTAGTAACGTCACGTAATGTGGTTGACCTAGTAGGACCACCTGGCCTCCTATTTTGCTCTGTTCTCAAGTATTCAGTGTGTACTTGCCCAATGTATGTACCAACATGAATCAGCCAATACCAGTGTCTTTGTGCTAGGTTGTGGTGCAAAGGCTGTGCCATAACGGAAATTTTGTAGGTTGCTTACTAGAGGACCCCGATCTCCTAGTTGCTTGCGTGCTGGGCGCCAAACAATGTGATGTAGACCTTGTTCAAATTGCTCGCGGGATGGATGTGTGCTGTTTATAGGTGTTTTTTAAATTTTGTAACGCTGCTCATTATCATTGATGCAATGCCAGAATGATGTGACCAGACTGGCTGCACATGCAATGATAGTAGTGACTCCTCCAGAAGTAAATGAGTCAGCTGCGACTGGCAGCCAGAGCAACAGGGCTGCTGCGGACTGCTCACCATCTGGTTCAGCTGGCCAGCAAGAACAGCAACAACAGCACAAGCAGCAGGAACATGAGCAGCAGACCCATGAGCAGCAATATGACTGTCATTGGCAGCCTGACTGGCAGCTGAACTGGCAACCCAACCCAGGCATGTGCCCTCTGGACTCATCTCTGTTTACATCGAGAGAGCCACTTCCAGGTGTGTGTCTATGAAGCAGGCTGGGATTGAGACCATGCCGTGCAAGTACTGCTGCAGGACGCCGCTATTTCCTGCGCCACATGGATCTCGCAACAAACTTTTACTAAGTAGCCGTACTTTCTTAAGTGTACGCCACAAATGGTGTGTGCGTAAATGTAACCATGTAACCATGAAATGTAGCCATGCAACAAACCACTGATTACTCCTCATTCATATTTGGGCAGGTTCACAAGCCTAGGCAACTATCAGGCTGACATTTGGCTGACCAGCATGCTCGCCACTCAGGCACTTCAATAGAACCCATTTTTCTAGCTTATTCATAAGGACATCTATATAAGCCATGTGTGAGGCACTGATGTTGATCCATACTCCTTCCTGCCGTAATGTAATTAGGGCCTTATCAGTGCGGGTGCATAGACCCTTAGTTAAGCTGACATACAGTCAAAAGCTTGATGCTTTATACTCTGTATCAGAATCTGGTGGTACGTTTATCAACATGATTTTGAGTCTGCTTTTTGAATATTTTGCTTAACCAGGAAGAGCAGCCACCCCGCTTAACCCCAAGCACGATGTGGCTGCATCGGGCAGGGATGAACCCTCCCAGAGCGCACAGCTGGAAGGATGTAACACTGATTGGCAGGTAAGTGGCGACAACAGTCACCATCTCAGTCTTTGCAATTAGAACTGATACTGAAGCAACTACACGGACTGGTCGTTCCACAGAAATGTAATTTCACTCATTGCACTTGACCTAGTAGGACCACAGTTGCGCCTGCGATCGTTCTGTATGCAAAAAAGCATGTGTCCATGTATGTGCCAACTTGTTTCAACCAATCTCAGCAATGCCAGTACACCAGTGTCTTCATGCTAGGCCCTGATTCGAAGGCTGTGCTGCACTACACAGTGTGACACCAAAGAAAGCAGATACTGCCATGTGATCGATCTTAGCCAGGCCATACATACAATAAAGTCCACCGAGCGCAATGCTACTACACGTGCTGCTACATAGTCTACAATGGTTACTCAGCAGTGGTAGGTAGGATGGCAAGATGACTGCCTGCTTGCAAAGTTGGAGGTCATGTACATACCAGAATCCCATATAATTACAGCCACTCATCACAGAGTAGCGAAGAGGTTTCAATCGGTTGCATCCTCTTCAGCACTACCAGGAGAGCATCTCTGCAAACCACAGTGGGTACTGATTTGCCTGTGATGATGTGCAGCTAATGAATGTGTTGTTTTCCTGGGAGTTGGCTGACTTGCCATGACATCAGCTTGGGTATATGTTGCAGACCAGTCAACTGTGGTGATGCCATACTGTACTGGTGAAGTACGCCAGAGGCCATCCGTCAGAACATTGCCAAACTGTCAGCATTGTGTTGCTGCCACACACCTTTGAACTGCATGTACCACTTCTGCAGAAAAACTGACATAGATTTGTTACTGCTGTGGCACAGGAGCAAATAGCGGCAATGCAGCAGCAAATTGCTTCATTGCAGCACACCATCCGGGAACAGGAGGAAACCTTCAAAGACATCTTGGAGGGTGTTGATGAAACCCAACGCAAGGGCTGGAAGGGCAAGGCTGCAGCTGGTCTAAGAGGCTGGTTCAGAAAAGAAAAAGATATCTCAGCCCAACTGGAGACGACAACAAAAGACTTGCACACTGTCAGGGCCCAGCTTCAGGAGACCACCACCAATTTGCAGAGTGCCAGAGCCATGCTCCGCGGAAAGACATATGATCTACAGAGTGCCCGAGCCCAGGTCCAAGTGACCAACGCCAAGTTGCAGGATGCCATGGCAGAGCTCAAAGAGACTGAGAGCAAGTTACAAAGTGTCACGGCTGAGCTGCAAGTAACCAAAACCAAGTTGCAGCACCTGCAAGCAAGGACCCCTGCAGGGACCCTGAACTACTGCTATTGTATTGGTAAGTTCCAGATCACCTAAGTGTAACTTCTGCTGCTGCTTCTGAGACAGGCATAGTGTGCCATAGACCCAACTATGGATTTCTGTGACAGGCATGGTGTGTCATAGACTTATCATAGACCAATTTGATGTGGAGTGGTGGAGAGATATGGTAGGATAACATTGCCAGAACCAAGGCTGAAAAAGAACCCCAGGATTAATGCCTTATAACCGTTGGTGAAACCAGACGCAGCAGCAGCCAGATCACAGAACCCTTGCTATTCTGTATTTTATTCCTAAAATGTTTGTTGACAAAAAGACCACTGCACAGCCCTGCAGCACGCAAGCATAACTGTAACAGCAGTCCTTTGCGGGTGACGCAGTGTTGAGAGGGTGCTATAATAAATGAATTTTATGATTCCGGTACTTACGATGTCTTCCTTCAAACAGCGGCTGCCATGAGCGCTTGGAATTCGTAGGTGCTGGTTTGCCTGCCAACCATCTCACTGGTAACTGGAAGTTTTTTCCAGTGTGGGACCCTGTGATCTGTATGATCTCAACTGAAAGCAAGTCAGGCAGCTTTATAAAGATAAAGTTACCATGCATCCTGAAGATACATGACCTCTACATTTGAATCTGCCATGCAGATGTTGAAGATGCTGAGTTCACGAGAGACTCCACCAACCAGATGTTGAGGAGCCAGCTGGAGCATCATGTGAGCACAGCAGCTGGCATGCTGAGAGACAGCTATGACAGTGCATCTCAGCAGCTTGCAGCAGGTGGGCTGCTGGAGGACGAGCGGATCTACATCACACTGCCTCCGGAGATCAAACTGGCAACTAGACGTAAAGCAGTCAAGGCCTTAGTCCGGCACCACCTTCTGCTGCAGCTGCACCATGTTGTCTGGGACTCCCAAGGTCACCATTGTCCAGCCATGCTGCAGCAATTAAGGCAGCAGCTACAGCAGGCCCTTCCCGCCTTCCAACTCCGCCAGGCTCTACTCCTGAATGCACCACTGCTACACCCTGTGAGGCCTGAAGTCGGTGCTGACGAGGATGGCTCCAGCCCAGCTGCACCACCAGTAGCAGATAGTTCTATTGCATGGCAAGCAGCTGCTTTAAACAAGCTGCTAGATGCACAGAGGCAAATCAGCAGGCAGTGGTACCATCTGCTGGAAGGGGATGCGGGTGATCGTGGTGCCATAGGGGGGGCAGCAACCAAAATTAGGGAGCAGCAGCTGGAGGCAATGGCTGCAGTGAAGGCAATAGCACAGCCCTTCCTAGATGCAGTCTTAGGCACAGGGGCGGGAGTTGCTTCCATGGCGGGGGGTGAGGGAGTTGAGGCCATAGAGAAGCTCCTGCTTGTGGCCGTGAAGCTGCGGCTAGCTGTTGAGGCCTGCCATCCCTGTCAGGTGGTTCAGGTCACTGCTGGTACTGCGCCACAGTACCGTGACGCTGCGGTATATGAGGAGGCGGTGTCAGCAGCTGTCACTGGCACGGCTGTGACTGCACAGCAGCTTGCAGCAGTGGGTGAGGTTCCCCTTGTCATTGGTTGCCACTTGCCAGGCATAGCTGTTCAGCAAGAGCTTATGCTGGGGCTCTTGGCTGCTGAAGGTAGAGGTGGGCCACAGCGTGCTGATCAGCAATATGTGGTGGTAAAGGAGGAATGCCTATTGCTGCAGGCACCTAGCGTATGATTATTGCAGAAGGAGAAGGTGGGAGTATACTGTCGTCAGTTATTAACCAGGAGGGATGCACATGATGCTTTAAAACAGAAGATCGAACGAGAGTGAATTACATTATGGGAAGAGTGCAAGAATGATTTTCCCCAGTAGTTCTCTCTCATTCTACATGAGGGTAGGTCTGTCTTGTAGAAGGCCTTGGAACCAGTAGTGGAATGTGTGAGCATGCATAGACTTTGACTCTCTCTGGATACCCTTGTTGATCAGAGTGCTGGGGGAGGGTAGCGTTAGATAGTAGCGTAGAATATGGTAATTCTTGTTCTGCATCAGTTGACAACAGCAGCCATGTATCAAAGGTCCTTTGATGTGAGCAGCATTGGCTGCAGTACAAAGAGTTCTGTTGCGCGCCGTAGCTGGCATTTTTTAATATATAGGCATGTGTTCTACCCCTGGATGCAATCTGGATTTGCATCTTGAGGAATGGCATCCAGGAGCAGGACACATGCTTGTATCTGAAGACAGAAGATGGTGGTTAGTAAAGGTGGATGGCCATCTGATTGTATGCATGCATGGGAGATGGCGCTAGGTAGCAGGATCAAAGGAGCAGGACGTGCACAAAATGGTATGCGGTCCCAGCAGTTGATTGAGAAGCCAAGAAAGGACTGGTGTGTGTGTTTCCATCCTGAAATCGGTTTTCAAAGCGTGGATATGTCTGTATTGTGCCATTCGGACGAAGATCATTAGCAGAACGGCTACATGCTTGTTCACAATACAATTAACATAACAAACATTTAAGGTGTGGCAACCGCAAAGGGCTGCTAGGTCGAAACGACCAAACACACTGGATGCATCGGCATACTTAGAGCAGTGTGACTGTATGGGTTGTGCCGGTACCCATTCAAGAAGGAAGCCGTATATAGTGGAGGCATATACATATAAATGAGAGGGGTAGGTGGTGTGAGTATGGTGGTTGTGGGGCATACATATATTTAGTGGAGGCATGCAAGCACCTGCAGGCACAAGAGGGCTAATGCAGGGAATAGCTAGCGGTATAGATAGTCTATCACCTTCCATTCCCCACACCTTAATTATTGTTTGTTTGTTTGTTTGTCCCCTTTGATGAAAGGCAGTGTGCTGGGCCGCAACTGCAAGCAGCAGCTGTAGAGCTGTAGAAATTGAGCCTGTGCAAAGAGCGAGAACCACATTCCTCGGCACAGCAAGGGTCTTTTGTGTTCCCCTTAAGCGGAAAAGTCGAAGCAGAATTGCAGCCCGCCCAGTTCTTCCCTGCCTGTGTGATTGCTGTGTGGCCCACGGCTAATGAGTTCAGCAGGGTACTAATCTAACCCATGCAAGCATAACATAACAAATTTTTAGGTGTGGCAACCGCAAAGGGCTGCTAGGTCGAACCGACCAAGCACACCAAGATCATTGGGTTCAAAGTACCGGAACTGATGCCGGTTCCACATGTGGTTGCGACATACCTTCGGCCGGGCCATGAAAAGTGCTGGCTGGTGGTCCAGATTCCAGTAGCAGCCCCGCAAAATGCTCTTGTCAGTTCTTCCGGTACAGTATGGATGGGTAGGTTCTTCTTGTAAGTCTTGCAGCAGTCCTTACGAAGACAAAACAGGACGCAGCAAAGCCGCTCCTTCTTACTTAAAAGGAGGGGCATCTGTGAAGGAGGTATCCTAGTCCGGCATGAGGTACCCATTGCTTCAGAGAAGACAGATACGGTCATATGTGCATATCAGCTCCAACCTAAGTTAAGGGCATCCATCATGTTAACAGGGGCTGTGCTGCCGTGTAACAGTTCATGTAAGACGCTATGCGAAGGGAATCAACGGGTCCCGGCACCGCCCCCACATGCCCAGTGATTCTCAATCAAGAAGTGTTCAGATTTTTACGGCGCGTCTACACTGTTGTCGAGCACATAGGGTAATACGCACTGTCCTATGGCATCCTTGCCCTTGTCAAATTGGAATGATCTGTCCGCCTGCTGGTGCGTCTCAGGACCCGTACAGCTTCCAATTATGTCACCCATGTTCAGGAGCTTGCCAATTCCCCTGGCGCCGGGGCTCTGGGCAGTTACATCGTCGTCGGTTGTCCGAGGTTCAGGACTTTGCTGCCGTACTGGAGCTTACGGGCAGCAGTTGCTCACTTGTGTCGAATGCAGCACCGTCTGACAGCCAGTACCTCTCCAAGAGGTTGATAATTGCATTGAGGCTCCCACTACTACCTTCAAAGCCCCTTACCTAGAATTCTGTCCATTGCTTTGCTGCACACGAACGCAGAGAAAAGCTCGAAGGCCGACGGTATCAAGTGCCCTGCCAGATGCGGTTCTCTTGGACGTTGCTCTAGGGTGAACTCATGCCAGCTTACGTGCTTTGTATTCAGATCCTATCCTAGAAAGTCCGCAAACGTGGCATATGCTTAAGGCAACTGCACCGCGGTGCCGCAGGGGGCCTCCCGGTGGCAATACTCGTTCGACCCCTTGTAGCTATAGCCTGCCGCAATTCCTCGTCTGCTTGCTCCTGCTATCAGTTTCTAGGGCAGCAGACGCCACGGAAAGACCTCCCGTCAGTACCGCAGCAAGTCTCCCCGTGCACGTTCTCAGTGGAGCTCAGACGCAGCGCTATACATCTGCTGTACCCCAGCACGAATCTGGAATCACCCCAACCACTCGGAAGTTGCTTCAGCCCGATGCAGCCGACATTCCGGCAGCAGGCTCAGCAGCTACAGATACCAAGCCTGCAGGTTTAGGCAGCTTCAGTCTGAACGTCCCAGGGTTTAGTGTGCAGCTAAGCTACCCCCCTCTTCCATCCCAGCAGCAGGCCCCTGCGGTTCAGAATGGGGCAAAACCTGTACCTCTCCCTATACCCTTCCTACCTGCAGTTGCAACCTCAAGCAGTGGCAGTAGCAGCAGCAGTTTCAAAGATAAGGCCATAACAGTCACCAGCAGTAGCACTGCATCTGCTTCTCCCACCCCGTCGAATTCCCCCAGTGCCTCAACCATAGCAGCAGATCCTGCAGAACCCCAGCCACCTAATGCTACTGCTGCTACTACTGCTGCTGCATCTCCCTCACCTTCTGCAGAGCCAGCCGCAACCACAGCACCAGCAGCAGCAGCAGCAGGAGGAGGAGGAAACGGAGGAGGCGTGAAGGAGCACAATCCTCAGCACCCTGTGATTATACCCCCTACAAGCAGAGGCAGTAGCAACGCAAGAGCAGGCATCTCACTCACTCCATCCCTGAAACCACCCACAGAGGCACCGGATGTCACTAGTTCTGCTAAAACCAGCATGGACGAGCAGCCTGCAGCCTTAACAGCTCAACCCGAACCGGCGATTACGCAGTTTGACGGCGCCGCTGCTCTTGCATCTCCTTATGAATACGCCCCTATGCCAGAGACCCCATATGTCCCCCCTGCCCCAGTCCCGGACGTAGAGCGGTGGGTTGTGGGCGCCTGGTCGATTAGTAACTTCAGCCACCCGGCAGCGATCAATGCCACTCTGTTGCATCAGATCGATGATATAATTACTAACTTCACAAAGATGGCGCCGGAGCAGGTGCAGGTGCAAGCGATGGCTAATGTCACTTTGGGGTATAGGTTTCGGGGTTTTGCGTGGAGTGACTCGGCAGCTAGGGCTTTGCGATCTGCTTCATCTGCTATGGCCGGCGGTTTTGCGCCGTCTCATATAGATATCTTGGCAACGGAGCCACCTTTAGGGGGTGTGGGGACGCCTGTAGATATACACAATGTATCAGAAGCGCATGGGCCACAGTCTTTTGCGGAAGTTTTACGTGATGCTCCTGCTATTGGGCGACGGCTGCTGATGATGATGATCTCCGGCAGTGATGACGGCAGTGATCATCATCACCATCAGCAGCAGCAGCAGCTGTTGACGGTCCATCAGCCATCGGGGCAGCAGCAGCAACAGCAGCAGCAGCAGGAGGTGGAAGAAGATGGGGTGGGACCTGCAGATTATACCTCATTTAGCCGTAGCAGTAGCAGCAGCAGTAGCAGAGGTTCGACTTCAAGCTTGCCCCGCCGCCTTCTGCAGGATGGCAATGCTGCTGCTGCTGCTGCTGGTGGTGGTGCTTCTGAGGCTTATGTTGTTTACCATCACTTCTCTCCTTCAAACGTGTCGAGGCTGATTACTACGTTGAATCGAGTCTGTGGGGGGAATCTTACGGAGGGGAAAGATGTTGCGGGGGGGTTATGTGGGGATATGATGCTGGAGGGGTTGGCGAAGGAAGGGGTGGCGTATAATGAGGGGGAATATGAACAGGTGGTGATTGAGGCACCCATGGTGAGTCACTAGGGGGAAAGGGGACGGGACAGGGAAAGGGGTTGACTGATTTAGGGGGGGGTGTATGATCAGGTGGAATTTGAGCAGGTAGTGATTGAGGCACCCATGGTGAGTGACTAGAGGGAAAGGCCGTGGGACAGGGAAGGTAGGGTGTAAATCTAGGTGCAATGCACAAGCAGTTGGAAAAGGGTGGCAGTATTGTTCTCCATGGCTGTTCTGCTAGTTTAGGAGGGTCAGGTGGACTCAAATCAATCAAACGATCAATCGACCATTAGGAAAGCAACCCTATTCTTCCTCCCGGTCCAGGATCTTGCTACCGGTAGTATATCAAGGCAACTTCCTTGCTCCGCTGACTTTGCTGCGAGAAAAATTTGCCCTCGGTAAAAGGAAGCTCTGGCTGTTGAGGCGAGGTGGCTAGAAGTTGGTTACTAGTTAGTCCTATGGTCCTGTACTGCCAACTTGCCGGACACTCATCCCTTGATGGATGGTTATTGGGGGCCATGCAACGCTGCTGTCTTGCAATTCATCTTCCCCCTGTTTCTGTCCAGCGTTGTCCTATGATCAGTATGTTGGTGGTGCGACAGCAGCAGAAGTATTCATTACCCCAACGTACCGCAGCATATGATTGTTGCGACCTGCTGCTGTTCTTGCTGTCGTATCAAGGACCTCTTTGATTTTGCTTTGCAGATGTATCATCTTAAATTAAACCCTAACCCTAAAACCTAAAGTTTAAAGCCTATCCTCTTAACATTCTTATAGGACCAGTGGGTTACTCTCTTTGTTGCCATTTGGCTTCTCCATGTCCTCGTCCAGGCTTCCATCATGAATCTAATCCCTGAATCTATGATCCTAAACCCTAAACCCATGCTCCTAAACCCTAATCCCTAAACCTATGATCCAAAACCCTAAACTTACCTTCCACCTCATCCTCATTTTCCCAGGCTTCCATCATGATCAGTCTGTCTGTGGGCCTAACAGCAATACAGTCCCAAATGCCCTATAACCCTAAACCCATAAACCCCTAACTTGTGGTCCAAAACCCTAAACCCTAAACCTTTACTTCCTCCCCATTTTGCTTCTTTTTCAGGCTACTATTATGATCAGTCTGTCTGTGGGGCTAACAGCAATACAGTCCCAAATGCCCTATAACCCTAAACCCATAAACCCCTAACTTGTGGTCCAAAACTCTAAACCCTAAACCTTTACTTCCTCCCCATTTTGCTTCTTTTTCAGGCTACTATTATGATCAGTCTGTCTGTGGGGCTAACAGCTGTACAATCCCAAGGCGGTGCCGACCTCCGTCTCTCAAAGTGGCTCTCCAACTTAAACAACATCCGACGCGCATTGGCAGTAGCAGGAGCCGATGACCTGTTGACCGGGTCAAACGCTGTAGTCAAATGGCTGCAACAGCCAAAGGTGATACCAGGCACCCCGGTAACGGAGCCAGAAGGTGGATCGGTTTCGAAGGATGTGCAACTTGCGGTGGGGTTGGCCGTGGGGCTTGGTGGGGCGGTTGTGGTTTTGGGGGTTGTGTGGGCGGTTTTGAGGCGGAGGAGGAAGAGGAGGGAGGAGGAGGAGGAGAAGGAGGCGAGGGTGGGGGGTGGGGGGGGTTTGGTGGGGCGAGGGAGTGGCAGTGGCGACAATGCGGCGGAGAGGAGAAGGGTGAGTGGGGGCGGGGCCATGGATGAAGGGGGGAGGAAGGGGGCTGGGGAGGGCCTGGAGAGGCTTGGGGAGGGGGCTGAGGAGGGGCCTGGGTAGGGGCCTGGGGAGGGGGCTGGGGAGGGGCCTGGGGAGGGCCTGAGGAGGGCTGGCGAGGGCCTGGGGAAGGGTATGGGAGGGGCCTGGGTAGGGCCCTGCAGAGGGCCTGGGGAGGGGTATGGGTAGGGCTTGGGGAGGGGCCTGGGGAGGGCCTGGGGAGGGGTCTGGGGAGGGCCTGGGGAGGGGCCTGGGGACGGTCTGGGGAGGGGCCTGGGTAGGGGCCTGGGGAGGGCCTGGGGAGGGCTTGGGGAGGGGGCTGAGGAGGGGCCTTGGTAGGGGCCTGGGTAGGGCCTGGAGAGGGCTTGGAGAGGGGCGGCTTGGGGAGGGGGCTGAGGAGGGGCCTGGGTAGGGCCTGGGGAGGGCTTGGGGAGGGGGCTGAGGAGGGGCCTGGGTAGGGCCTGGGTAGGGCCTAGGGAGGGCTTGGGGAGGGGGCTGAGGAGGGGCCTGGGTAGGGCCTGGGGAGGGCTTGGGGAGGGGGCTGAGGAGGGCCTGGGTAGGGCCTGGGGAGGGCTTGGGGAGGGGGCTGAGGAGGGCCTGGGTAGGGCCTGGGAGGAGTTTCAATAGCGCTACCGCCTTTTTTTGCATCCCGTTGAGCTCACGGAACATCCCCCATGTGTTTCCCTCGCTGGAGAGACTTAAGGTCAAATCTTATGTTTCAATGTTAGCCCTAAAAGTCAGAAAGCTCCTCATGTCTTTTAATTTCGCTTGAAACACAAAGACTCCCAATCCTAAAAGGCCCCTATGTGTTTGGTTCACTTGCTGTATACCCGACTTAAAATAAAGTGTTGGATATTTCTGGATTGTCCCATGTCTCCTGTTCACTAATTACTAGGAGGATAAGACAGAGGCTAGCCTAGCTGAGCGAAGTTCAGTTCCTATAGATGTAATTCACTCCCTGTTCTAACCTAGTTTCTCATGCACTTACTGCAGAGGCGAGCCCGTAAGCGACGTTACCTCCCCTGGGACTCCCAGTTGCAATCTGCCTCTGGAATGCAAGCAGACGCAGCAGCTACTGCTGCCGCAACGGCTGCTGCTACTGCTGCTGCTGCTGCTGCTGCCGCTGCTGCTGCCCCGACCGAGGAATTCGATACCGAGGAGCCGTCCGTGGACCAAATCCGACCAGGGCTTAAAGAACTCGGTGACTCAGTCACTAGTGCCAAGCGGTACGAAGATAGTGACGAAGAGGGGGGTGAGGGTGGGGCGGGTGGGGAGGAGGTGGAGGGGGGTGGGGGGGTCGTGCGGGTGAGGCGGGGGGCCAGGGGCGTTCTTGCAGCAAGGGCGGCGTTGCTGGCGCAGTATAGCGGGCGGAGTGCAGACGGTGCAGCAGGGCAAGGGGAGGCAGTTGGGAGGGAGGAGGTTGTTGAGGGGGGGTCTGGGGTTGGTCGGGGGCCTAGTGGCGTTCTCGCGGCAAGAGCGGCGTTGTTGGCGCAGTATAGCGGGCGGAGTATGGGGGCAGGTGGGGGGAGTGTGGACGGTGCGGGAGGGCAAGGGGAGGGAGCCCGGAGGCAAGGGAGTGGCCGGGGCGGTATTACGGTCCGTCGTAGAGAGGAAGAGGATGAGGAGGGGGAGGAGGGAGAGCCTTTGCATAGCTCTAGGAGCTCGCCGTCTAGCCAGAATAGTTTCATGGGGTTGGGTGGTATTGGGCTGACCGCAGCCACTGCTGCTGCTGCTGCTGGTGGTGGTGGTGCTGCTGCTGCTGGTGGTGGTGGTGGTGGTAGTTTGCGCAACAGCGACAGCAGTGAAGGTGATGCTTGGGTTCAAAGAAAGAAGCAGCAGGAACAGCAGCAACAGCAACAACAACAGCAGCAGCATGGGTTGGAAATAGTCATTCCGCAAGACCAGCAGCATGCCTTGGGCTCTGCTAGATTCTCTGGAAGGTTTTCTACTGGTAGCCTTCCCCCTAGATCTGGAAGCCCGGTTACACCTTGTATTAGAGACGCAGCCCCTGGTGCCACTCTGTTAAGCCCTGAGGGCTCTGCTATGACCTATTCCCCTGTAAGGGATGCGACTGGGGTTCAGTGCATGGGGTCTGAGGGTTTACGTGGGGGTGGTGGCAGTAGCAGTTTGCGGGCGGGGGGTGCATGGCTACAGCCCATGCTTGGAACAACAGCTCATACAACAGCAGCAGTGGCACCAGCTGCTGGTGGGGGTGGTATGGTGGGGGTTATCAATGGGGCCTCGGGGACGGCGGGGGCAATGGTGGTGGAGTCGCCGTTCGCTAGCAGTTACAATTTGCAGGAGCTGCGGGAGGCTGTACCTACAGCAGGCAGTACAGCAGTAACAGCAGCAGCAGCAGGTGGGAAGGGTTTGGTTGGTCCTAGTAAGTCTTCGCCCTTTGCTGTGAGTTACGACTTGGATGCTTTACGAGCCGCAGCAGCACAATCCAGCAGCAGCACCAATGGTGCAATAGCAGCTAGGAAGGGGGCAGTACATCAAGCGGCAGTACATTTGCAGGGAGTAGGCAGTACACCCATTGCAGTACGGGAGGATGGGCGCTTGGCTGTAGCGGGAAGCGGACAGATTATCTGCGGATTAGCTGATTCGGACCAAGGTTCAAGCTTTGGGGTAGGTTCTATCGGCCGTGTGAAATCGTCGCCATTTGCTATGAGTTATGATTTAGATGCCTTAAGAGCAGCAGCTCCGGCCGGTGCGGGTGGAGGTTTGGGATCGACAGGGGTTGGGGGAGGGGGTGCTCTTGCTGCCAGTCGTACGAAATCGTCGCCATTTGTTATGAGCTACGACTTGGATGCTCTAAGGGCAGCGCCTCCGGCCGGTGCGGGTGGAGCAGCAGCAGCAGGGGCAGCGACGGCTGGGTCGGGGTCGGCAGGGGTTCTTGCCGCTAGCCGTACCAAGTCGTCGCCATTTGTTATGAGCTACGACTTGAATGCTCTAAGGGCAGCGTCTCCGGCCGGTGCGGGTGGAGCAGCAGCAGCAGGGGCAGCGACGGCTGGGTCGGGGTCGGCAGGGGTTCTTGCCGCTAGCTGTACCAAGTCGTCGCCATTTGTTATGAGCTACGACTTGGATGCTCTAAGGGCAGCGTCTCCGGCCGGTGTGGGTGGACCAGCAGCGGCAGGAGGTTTGGGGTCCGCACAGGTTGGAGGGGATGGTGCCCTGGCTACCGGCCGTAAGAAGTCGTCGCCATTTGTTAGTGGAAGTGTGGATAAGGAGACAGCAGCAGCAGGAGCCCCGGGAGTGCCAGCAACAGCAGCAGGAGGGGGAGAGGGTGCATTGGGGCCTCTCCGCAGCTCAAGTGGTCGAATGAGGTCTTCTCCATTTGCTGCGAGCTATGACATGGATGCTCTGAGAGCAGCAGCACCATCCAGCAGCAGTAGCAATGGTGCAGCAGCAGCAGCAGCTGGTGGTGCCTCTGGTACACGTGGTTTGGGTGGTCGCACTAAGTCGTCACCCTTTGCTGTGAGTTATGACATGGGAGCTTTGAAAGCAGCAGCACCTAACAACAGCAGTAGCAATGCTGCAGCAGCAATAGCAGCAGTGGCAGCAGGGGGAGGAGATTCAACAGGAGCAGGGGGAGCAGCAAGTGGTGTCAATGGCTCTGTTCCCCTTGGTGGTTTGGGTGGTCGCACGAAGTCGTCACCGTTTGCTGTGAGTTACGACATGGATGCCCTACGAGCCGCAGCTGCTGTCAGTAGTAGCGACAGCAGTGCTGAAATTGCGGCCGGCGGTGTGACTGCTGTTCGGACTAACTCGTCTCCATTTGCTGTCAACTATGATATGGATGCTTTGAGAGCAGCAGCACCCGAAAGCAGCAGGAGCAGGGAGGAGCAGCAGCAGTAGCCAGAAATAGTTTGGCTGGATTGACCTTTGCACATTGGTGTTGCAAGTGGGGAGCTAGACACTTTCTGGGTTTTAGTGCCTGGGTTGTATCTGTGCTGTTCTACTCTGATGGGATGGTTTCGGAGTTGCGCTTCTTGGTCTCAATGTCATTACTTGACTGGTTCAAGTTGCTGTGGTTGGGAAGAGAGAGGTCGAGAACGACAGAGTTGAGTGAAGACACCGTGTGTTGGTCTGCAATCTGGGTTTGTTAAGAGAGACCACTGGACAGCCCTCTGGGCCGTGCAGCACCCAAGCATGGCACCAACCAGGTTCTTAGTGGGCTTTGGTGAGTAAGTGCGAGAGATAGAAAGCCAGACGGCTGCGAATTCTAGCAAGGCAGTGTGGGTTTGTGATAATTAGGGATCCTGTGTGTGAGGAACGCTCAAAAAGCAGGAGGTCTAAGCATAGGCTCGCACTCTGTGATTTCTTGTTTGATATATCTAACATGAAGGATAAATGAAGAGTCGAGAGTAGTGGTGGGACTTGTGGAGTATGTGATGTTTTTCACACCGAACCATTGAGCAGTATTGGTGTGGATTTGCATGTGACCCAGAGTAAGGCGCCCACACCAATACGAGTCCGTGCCAAAAGTTCTATCATTGCTGGTTCTCTTGCAAATGGGGTGTGCCAGAAAGCTTTCACTTCCCGGGTGAATGCTGTCTAGAGCAGTGGTCCAAAACGATGACTAATGCTGTGGTTGAGGTGTTTGTGGTTTAGGGTTTAGGGTCTAGTGGCCGTCGTAAACCCTAAGGCAGTGGTCCAAAACAGAGATTGCTGTGGTTTAGGGTTTAGGGTCTAGTGGCCATCCTAAACCCTGGGGCAGTGGCTCAAAATGGAGACTGCTGCGGTTGAGTTGAAGCTGCTCTGTTGTTTTCTATCAATGGCTGTTGATTGGCTTGACGGCTGTCGTTGTACATGCTATGGATGGGTCAAATTTGCCGTAGAGATGTGAATCCTTCAATGCCGTATTGACACGTATAGCTACAAAAGTGTTACATAACGCTGTTTGACGTTGGTGGGTGTGGCAAGTGGTATCACTGCTGCTGTGGTGGGACTATTCTGACTATGATACAAATGGTTGGGAATCATGTGAGCTGTGCAGTGATCTACCTCATACAAATGGTTGGAAATCATGTGGCGGGCATTGCACGGTCCTAGGGCTGTGCAGCGTCCTTCTCAAACATTTATATGTTTGGGAAGGTGTTCTGATACATGTTAACATTGCTGATGAGATCAGCATATCGGTAAAATCTTGGGAACTAGACAGAGGGAGAGATGCAATGAGGAAACGAATGCCCACCCTCTTTTTTATATGACTCTGCTACTGCTGTTTTTGTTGGTCATGGTGGCGTGTTGCTTGGGATAAACCGTTAATTGTGGTCTGCATATAGACGCTGAGCAAGGGAAGGACAGGGCACAGAAGCGTGGAGAAGGGTAGGGCAGGCCAGGCCCTCCCTTCTGGGAGAATATGGCGTGGGAATTGAAAGGTGATGCGGATGGGCTGGAGGTGGTAATATGACGAGCCAGGACATAATGGTCGTGTTCAGGAGGCGGGTGCCCTCGCTGTAGTAAGCCTACTTCCTTCATTGTACGCCGCTCATGATGGAGCGAGTGTAGATGTAGCAGTGTAACAGGGGAGGGGCATATGAGGATGTTGCGAGTGCCTTGAGTTAAGTTCCTCTCAGGCCAGGGCTTGGTGTAACCAGTTCGTCAGTTCTTTAGGCATTCTGACCTGGAGCCCTTTACTTAATGTATGAGTGGCCTGGCTTCAGGTTGGTACAGGTAATCAAAGCAGGGTAGAGCGATGCGACAAAGATAGGCGAGCTCCTGGAAGCGACATGACAGGGTTCGTGCTAGGGTTACCAGGGTGACTGAGTTTTATTTTATGAGTGACCTGGCTGCACATATGGATTCCCTCCCAAGCCAGGACATGGTGTAACAACTTAGTACTATAAGGCATTATGACCTTGGGAGCCTTTTTAGTGTTTAGGGTTTATGAGCCCCTTCTTGTCATATGTTATGGTGACTACAGCAGGTGTATGCTTCCATGAGAGCCCCTTCATGGTTTTGAAGCGGAGTGCTGACTGGTTGTGTTGGGCAGGGTGGTAAGCGGACAGGCCCAGAAGCACATGTCCTGCTATTATGCGTTTGATATGCAGCAATGACCACACATGGAGCAGTAGTGCCAACAAGTGTGAAGCATACCAAGCTTCCAGTAGCTTGGTTTCGGGGTCTTGATTCTAGGGTTTAGGGTCTGGATTCGCGAACCCAAGAACCCAGTTCCCACTCTAGCAACTCTGCGCAGGCTGAAGCATTGTGGCGCCGCTTTAGGTTGGTACTGTGTTTAGTGGACGAGCACAAAGAGTTTATAGTCTGGCTGTTGGCAACTACTGTCTCAGTGCTATCTCTGATCGCTGTGGGTTGTGTGGATCATTCATAAGGGCAGCTTGCAGTGGAGCTTGCAGCTCCATAAGGGCAGCTTGGAGCTTGCAGTGGTTAGCTTGTAATTTCCTGGGTCTCTTGAATGGCCTGGCAGCTTTGGCTCTCTAGCGGTCTCGCCTCTTTATCTCGATGTCTGCTCTCCATATACTAACAAACTGGATGGAGTTCTGCCGCGGGCGCTGCACGGCCCGAAAGCTGTGCAGTAATGTATCTCACATAAGGGCAGCAGGGACAGGGGCAAGGAATTGGTTGAGGAGGCCGTCTGTACTAGCTGTGCTGATGATTTGCTCGGCTGGAGCAAGTTTGTTTTTTAGCCCGGCAACCTGCTAGCTGTTGGCACAGGCAAATGTGTTAATGAGTGAAATTGGCCACTCCATGTGCCCACGTCACGAACAGCAGTGTGCCGCCTGTGAGGGGCGGGTCCCACTCAGTTCTGGCCAACTGCACAAAACTTAGACTCTGGATTTTTGCTTTAGCTGAAGGTGGCAGTGCTGTTTCTTGGAGTGCTGGCAACGGTGTTGCCGGCGAGTTAACATGTCAATTCATGTGCCTGGCTCATCGACAGCAGTGTTTGACCTGTGAGGGGCAGTGTACAGGAACACTCAGTTCTGGCCAACGGGCGCAAAACTTAGTAGCTGGAATTTGGTATGTAATGTGTGGAAGCAGGGGCATTTGTCTGCAGGTGGCAGTCTTGTGACTTGGGAGCGCTAACACATGTGTGTTTTGTATGAGTTCCACTGGTGTTTTCCGGGTTTTTCTTTGTCAGAGCTACAGTTTGGAGGGAGTAATGGGGGCAGAGGAGGGCTGGAAGGAGACATGCCTCTTGGGCCTGCTGATACTGTATTACACAGGTGCTGCAGCTGTTGTGTGTTTGGTCGTTTCGACCTAGCAGCCCTTTGCGGTTGCCGCACCTTAAATTTTTGTTTGTTTGTTTTATGGCTTCAAGTGGACACCGGATGTCAGCCCTCCTCTGTGGGGGTTAACAAACCAATTGTAGCTCCGTTCTTAACGCCATTGTTCTGGAGTTTGGTGGTATGGGAAGTTTAAGCGTTGTGACAGGCTATGAGAGTTTGCAGTTGTGTACAGATGCATCTGGCCGGTGCCTTACTTCCACTCGCTTCGATAATGCCCAAAAACTGAGCAAAGCCTGTGGGCCGGAATGCTGTTCTGTCAAGATGCTCGCAACAGACAGGCACGCAAAGAACTAGGACAAGGAATGCAGGCTGGCAAGAGTTATTTCGCGAAAACCTGTCAGGAGCGACTGCCCAGGCACTCACTCGCTTGTGCCCAAATACGTAGCAAAGCCTGTGGGCCGGAACGCTCTGCTGTCGGTATGGTCATAAAGAACAAACATGCAGCATCCCAAGCAAAGAAATGCTTGGT
Organism: Pseudopediastrum boryanum; assembly: GCA_963556185.1. Classification (NCBI taxonomy): domain Eukaryota; kingdom Viridiplantae; phylum Chlorophyta; class Chlorophyceae; order Sphaeropleales; family Hydrodictyaceae; genus Pseudopediastrum; species Pseudopediastrum boryanum. The sequence continues at coordinate 8,099,554 of OY744503.1, forward strand.
GGCAGGAGTTATTTCGCCCAGTCCGCCCCTCGACTCGCCAGGAGGCACTTCTGTGAAAGCAGCTTAAAGTCTCTGTGCCGAAACGCAGTGCCGTCAGGAAACACATAACTAACACGCATGCTGGATGCTAGGCACAGGGAGGCTTGCTGGAAAGAGCTATTTCGGGAAAACCGGTCGGAAGCGAGTGTCCATCGCAGCGTCCGCTCCTTCCGCGCCTGCTGCCTCTCTGCAAGCCGCTGAGCTTGTGCTACTGACGGAGACGCTCACATAGACGCCCTGAGCGCAGCCTGGGATGGCCTAAAGGACACAGTCTTCCTCGCAGTCGGCAGTTTTCGGCACCGGTGTCACTGCTGCCCGACGTCCTGTCAATAGAACAGGGTTGGTGCTAAATGCAGGCGTTCTGCTGTCCTCCATATGGCCAGCCAAATGACCAGCGAGTAGGCAGACCCGGTTCCTGCACGGTTGCGCGTCGAGCTGCTAGGGTGACCACCTGCGGGTGCTGGGGTGAAGCATGCTTGCCGAGATAGACTGTGCCTACTAGTAAGCGTGCTGTGTGCTGCCAGGAACAAGAGCTGCTCTAGAATTTACAAAGGAGCTGCATACAGAATAGTACCGATGCGAATAAATACACGTGCATGCATAGACTAGTGAGGCCACTGCCAGAGTAACATGCTGCAAATGAAATGCAAAAAAGCAAATGCGGTGCAAAGAAAGGTACGTATCTGTATGAAGCTCCTCCAGAGCATCCAGAAGACCAGAAAAGCATTGTCCCTTCGACATCAACTAAGCCCACCTGCATATGGAGCAGGCCCAGCCTCAGTTCACTGTCGACAAGCAAGACACGGCACGCAAAACACACACAATGCATGACATAAGAATGCTAGCAAAATATGCATATGGCAGTGGCCTCAAAAATGCCCACTGCCATAGGCAACCAACAATATGAAGGATGAAGGCAAACCAACACCGGAGCTCTGACCTTGAAGTGATGTTCCCCGGCCGAAAAGTGCAAGCCGCGTCAGACCGGCCAAGCGGACGGAGCATGCAAATGACATAAACCGGCCACGCACGCCGATAGCCCATAACAATTATGCAGGTCATGATGACACGAAACACACAAGCGGTCGGCCTAGGCACAGTAGGAAAAATTTGCAGACAGATGCAGCGGGCACAATAGAACGGTAAAGAGCCGCAGTCCTAGCACGTATGTGTGGTGCGTCGTCCCCTAAATAGTTGCTGCTGATACGACAGGATTTACCAGGGTTGGAAGGTGGATGTTCCCACTGTGATAATTCTCAGGGCTGAGGAGGGGGGGCTGGGACCCCTGCCTCAGTTTGGGTGTCTTACTTGTAGCAGCACTTGAAATGATTATGGGATGATGGATGAGAACTTCCAGATCTGGGTGGTTCATGTGCTCTTGGAACTCAGTGTGTAGTGTGTGTATATCAAGCCCCTTGTGGCACCGCGTTGTAGCTGCTCTAGATGCGCTAGTTGTGGTCTGTCCCTGCGGTTTGTAAAACAACCAGGGATTACTGGTTATGCAGGCACAAGCTGGACAATGCAGGCCGTACAGCAGCTGCAGCGTCCATGTGATATACACAAACAAAATTCGATGAGCACTACAGGAGCCATCCGTTGACTCCTCATTGTTCCCAGTGAGCCTTCTCACTCTCGAGAGAGTTTGTCTCCATAATCTGATCATCAATTCCCAGTCCAGATAAGAAAACCACAACCCCAAATGGCCGACATCCAATGTCCAATCCGCCCATACCAGCAGCAGCCTCTGTGTCTCACAGTGTCAACAGGCCCAAAAGGCATGTGTCCTGCAACCCCGCTGCTCTTAATAGTCCCTTCAGGCAATTGTATTGGAGCTATTACGCAGGCATTCTGCTGTTCTCCATATGGCACAGCAGTCCCTCCATCCAAAGTAGTTCTGACAAAAATAACAGGGAGAAACCTTCAGTTCAGGGAGCACCACGGCTTCAACAAACAGGAATCATCACTCCAACTCAAGTAAACACGGCAACCAATTGTAGCTCCGTTCTTAACGCCACAGTTTTTTGGATTTATGCAGGTGCATGTCATTTTAAGCAGGTGAATGTCAGGTGCCGTTGCCCCAAGTTCATCCCCTAGGCCTCACTAAGTGCTGGTCCTCTGCAACCGCATTTGTCGCACAGACAGTGTAAAGCCCTGCTGCTGCAGTCTGAGATTGGGTGGTGAAACCGATAAAGCCAAATACTTGCACAATTCTATGGCAAGCAGTGCTTGCTGCTAAGAGGTATCTAGCCCCGCCAGTCCCGCGCCCCATTGACCATAGTCGCCCGCAGGCACTTGCGTAAAGACAGCCAAAAGCCTTTCGCACGTCTAGGCATTCTGTCACGGAACACAGACAAGACATGCATGCAGAATGGTAGGGACAGAGATGCTTGCTGGCAGAAGCTATTTCGGGAACACCGCTACATGAGTCGCCAGGAGGCACTTCTGTAAAAGCAGGGTAACGTCCGCGGGCCGAACCACAGTGCCATCAAAAAAGGCATAGCAAACACGCATGCAGAGTTCCAGGCAAAAATAGGGTTACTGGCAAAAGTTATTTCGGGAAAACCGGTCGGAAGCGAGTGTCCATCGCAGCCTCCGCTCCTTCCGCGCCTGCTGCCCCTCTGCAAGCCGCCGAGCTTGTGCTACTGACGGAGGCGCTCACATAGACGCCCTAAGCGCAGCCTGGGATGGCCTATAGGACACAGTCTTCCTCGGCAGTCGGCAGTCTTCGGCACCGGTGTCACTACTGCCCGACGTCCTGTCAATAGAACGGTAAAAATGCTACAGAGACAAACTAGGACATTGGTAGGCCACTCCCCATCCCCATCCCCCTAACCCCCCTCCCCAGGCCCCCCCCTCCCCCTCCCCATCCCGGAGGTTGGGTACAGGTAATCAAAGCAGGGGAGAATGAGGCGACAAGAAAAGCAGGGTTTGTCAGGCTTTTTCATGTTGCAGACATCACTACGTAGTAATTCGATAAGATTGGGCTTGCTTCTTGTCCGCCCAAGCGCTGCCCTATGCTTTGCCAGGCCCTGGCACATAGATGTCCCGCTGCAGCATATTTGCCCATGCAGACGCATATCCACTCTGCGCAAGTGTCGAACTCTATCATTAGCATCGTGTCAAAGTTAGGAATGCGGCGCAGCGACAAGAGATGGGTGCTAAGCAGAAGATGGGCTGCTTTCCTATACTACGAAAAGCAAGATGCTTCCGAAGATGAATCCAGCAGCAAACAAGCACCCTTAAGCAATCTGCAAACACAGGTCTACGGAGTACTATTAGACAGTCTTAACTTACAAAGCGGGGGCCCATGCAATGCTATCTTGTCAAGCTAGACAGCTCGAGCCGGACACAAGCAGTAAGATGGCAAGCGAGCGTATTTCAGCTCAAATCCGCAGACCGCGATGCACAGGCATTTAGGCTAAAGCTTATTCTTGCCTGAGAGTACAAGAATACTGTAGCAGAGGCTTTGCGGAGGCCTGAAATAGGCTGAAACAAGAAAATCGACGCTCCACACGTGATATTAGTAACGGAGGGCTTCTGCGCTCTCTAATTTCTGACAGACGCCAGGGGGGCCTCGCCCAGACATGACATGGTCTCTAGTAACACTCTAAAGGCACACGGTACGGAACAACGCAGTCCAGGCCACGCGGCAGCAGCGCATCCCACGATGGCCGACCCAGCAACTTTCCAGGCAGCGCAGCTCAGCCCCTGAATGCCCGCGCATGTAAGCTACTGAGCTTAAAGCTTCCTGGCGCCCACGCCGCCTCCCCCCGCGGCCTCCGTGCAGAACAGAACACAATCGCGCTCTCGAGACTCGCGCGCGCGGTTTTCGCAGGGTTCAAAGTCGGGGCGTCCCTTCCTCTGCTGGCTTGCCGAAACGTCGTAGAGATGGGGGTGGAAAAATTCCCGAAGCCACCCCAAGGCTCAAGGGGTTGGCAATTAAATAAACTTCCAAAAAACCAAAGTGATTAACATCCATTTCAACCAATTCATCTCCATAGTCTATTTCATTGATGACATCACTGCAACTTTCTTCATCACTCTTAAACTCATATCGACCAACTGACGCTTAAGCTGTAGGTATGAAAAGCCACTCGGCAATGAAACAACATGCAAATGTGCACTCGCTCCCCATCCTGTCATGCAGCCGTATGATGCCTTCCTTATGGCACAGGGGCACCAGGGGCACCAGGGGCTTTGAAACTGTTGAACAGTGTATCTAAACAAGCGGGGCAAGCCCCGGGTACCCGCCTGCCTTCGGAGCTAGGTCGTTGGTGAAATCCCGTTGCACACTGATTGCAAAGGAACCGGTGAAATCTGCGGTTGCATATGCAAGGAGCATGCATGTTCGGTGCGGTGAACACATTGCGGAGGGTTTGTGTGGCGGTCTCTCACGAACTTGTTGGTGGACAAAGCTGGCCCCCTATGCAGTCGTGCGAAGTCCAAATCGCCGCAAGGCCGTCCGATGAGTCGTTTCGACTTCTGGTCTTGGACCCAGACGCTAACATACATACGTTTGTTTGTTTTGTTGCGCAGCTTGCCAGGGTTGGGCAGCTTGGATGGATTCTTCAGGCTCTTGGGTTCCTTTTTGAGCAGCTTGGGATTGGGCAGCTTGGCATTGAAACTTGGAAGTTAATATCTTCAGGGTCCTGGGGTTGGTTTTTTGAGCAGCATGGCCGTTGGGCGGCTTGGGAAACTTGGATGTCAGATTCTTCTGGGTCTTAAGAGGGTTCCTTTGTTGAGCAGCTTGGGAAACTTGGATGTCAGATTCTTCAGGGTCTTATGGTTGGTTTGTTGAGCAGGTTGGGGTTGGGCAGCTTGGGAAGCTTGGATGTCAGATTCTTCAGGGAGTCTTATGGTTGGTTTGTTGAGCAGCGTGGGGTTGGGCACTTGGGAAACTTGGATGTCAGATTCTTTACATGGTCTTGGGGTTGATTGGTTTGTTGAGCAGGTTGGGGTTGGGCAGCTTGGGAAGCTTGGATGTCAGATTCTTCAGGGTCTTGGGGTTGGGTTGTTGAGCAGCTTGGGGTCGGGCAGGTGGGTGTTGGGTAGTTGGATGTCAGATTCTTCAGGCTCTTATGGTTGGTTTGTTGAGCAGGTTGGGGTTGGGCACTTGGGAAACTTGGATGTCAGATTCTTTACTAGTCCTTGGGGTTGATTGGTTTCGATTACGATTACGATTACATCATGGCCCCTCAAAGGGGGCGCCCGCACGGAGCCAGCCTAGGCTCCATGGGCAGAAATACTGGAACCTGGTCCATCAGAAGTGAATGTCTCAGCAATATCACCTCTTGGTCCAGAAGAAAAGGTATCGAAAATACGACCTTGCCATTCATCCCCGAATAATGACAAATCAAAGTAAGGATTATAGTCCTCACATTCCTCCGACCTCCGAAATTCCATGCATTCATAAACAAACTTTGCAACTTGGAAACTTGGCTCTTGGTCCATGAACAATCTCACGTTGTCTGAATTATGCTTCATTGTACTAGAAGCTTCCTGGCAACCTCCAAACTGTGCAAACAAAACGGTATCATACTTCTCACGAATTCTATCATATGCTGGGCATTCAAAGAGAAAGTGTACCTCGTCCTCAACCACTGTGCAAGAGCATTTTGAACATACACGATGCTGCCTTGGCAGTTTGGGACGAGCCCACCTCCCAGTTTCAATAGCAAGATGGTGTGCACCAGTACGAAACCGCATTAACTGTTTCACATAAGTAAACGGGATACCTGATGTGTGCCTGATATACCTTGGCATGCCCTGAGGATAGCCAGCCTCTAACTCCTCCTGAGGGATGTCTCCCGTCATAAACCACGAATGATATGTGGAAAGCTTGATCAAATTTGAGCTGACAGATTGCCTGGGGTTTGCATATGCGGCCACCTTGTCCCATGGCTCTTGCAACATGGTATCCCAAGCACCCCACACTTTAAGCCATGGAATAGCTGCAAGTTTATCATTGTCCGGCTCAGCTAGGCCATTTGTTGCCAGAAACTCTGCAATGGTCCCATCTGCGTCTCTACCCTGAGAAAGAGAGCGTACTGTATGCATAAACCGTCCAGCCCAGCTCTTAGGAGCAGATTCAACCCCCTCGCCTGCGTAAGATGCCAAAGACTCACGCACAGCCATGCCCAATAGGCTATCAGAGGGCACTTTGCAAAGCCTACGCCATAGATCAATAGAGGCTCGTAACCAACCCTTTGCCACTGGATTCATGCACATCTCCTTATGCACCACAGTTGCTGGCACAGACTTCCTCAACTTCCCCAGCTGCCTTAAAAATATGTTTTGAATCTTTTGAAGCTCATTGTCCCATAGCTTGTCCAGCGTATCACAAGAGAACAGCAGATCCGGTCCCCATACCTCACTACAATACTCCATAATTGGCACAACCAGGCAAGAGAACATCCGTAACTTGATAGAAATATCAGTGATCCCTGCTAGCTTAAATCTTGGGAACAGAGCCCACATTGCTTTACGAGCCGCCGTGGCCAGAGATTCAATAGCGCATGACATACCTTTTGTCTCATGCAGAATAATGCCCAGGTAACGGAACTCAACGGAGCGTTGGACAGTCTCCCTGTTGTATAGCCATTGGTCAGGCACCTCTGGGGTATTGGCCTTGCGAAACACCACAATTTCTGTTTTGCGGACATTTACCTCCATGCCTTTAGCTAAGCAAAACTGGTGTAAAACATCCAGCATCTGTTGCAACTCAATAGGATTGTGTGTCAACAAGACCATGTCATCAGCATACAACAACATTTGAACTAACTTTCGGCCCATTTGCACTCCCACATTGGGTAGCCTCTGGCGTAACCATGACTCAAACTCGTCTATGAAAAGACCAAAAAGGAGTGGAGACAGGGGGTCGCCCTGCTTCACTCCACATGTGCTGGGAATAGCATTGCCCACTGTGCCATGCAGCTTGGGTACCAGCGGAACAGACCAGTACATTTGTATGATGGCTTGCAACATACGACCATGAACCCCTAGTTCAGCCAACCTTTATAAACAAACAAACAAAAATTTAAGGTGCGGCAACCGCAAAGGGCTGCTAGGTCGAAACGACCAAACACACCATCGGATGGGTCCAAAAACAATGGAATCCATACCACCAAGCAAGAGGAATACCCAAGCAGACATCCAACTACGGACACGGCAAACAAATCACCAGCAGGAGACTGATGGGTGTATCCAAATCAAACACAATCCAGAGCACCAACCAAGCAGGATGTCCAGTAAGCAAACCGCATATGTACCACCCAAGACGGCCAGCACACCAACCAAGGCGAATACCCAAACATGTAGCTATCTAGACTTCAACCAGTTCCTCATCAGACGAATCACTAGGAACATCTGTCTCCGACTCCGAATCAAACAGATCCAAATATTGACCTGCCGGGAGCAAGATATCCGGGAAGTCCACCACATCAGTACCACCTGACTGATGGCAGTACCAACAGACACGAACACACACGGCCACATACTTGACCAAGGCCGAGAGAGGGACACAGCCAGTGGCTGACAGTGCCCAGAAATCAGGTAGTCTCTGCGTCTCTGCGTCTCTGCGTCTCAGGTAGTCTCTGCGTTGTATCAGGTAGTCTCTGCGTACTCTATCGAATGCCTTCCGGAAATCCACAAAGCAGCAATAGAGAACCTTTCTGCTCTTCTGCGTAGATTCAATGAGATGCCGAAGCACAAACACATGGTCAACAGTACTCTTCCCGGCCCTAAAACCTGCTTGTCCCTCTGCTCTCCAACCATTCTTTTCTGCACAAACAAACAACCGCGTGTCCAAGATGACAGCATACAACTTGCCTAGAACCGATCCAACAGCAATGGCTCTATAATTGTCCAGGTTGGCTGCATCGCCTTTTTTGAATATGGGACTCAAGAGTAGCCATGGACCACTTGCGCACAAACTCTCCACTAGAGAACAATGCCTGATACAAGTCAAAAAGAACAGGGAGCAGCACATGCCTTTTCACAGGAGGACCGTCATCTACTGTCTCCATCACAAAAGCTTGTTTGAGAAACTCAGCACGGAGCCCGTCTGGGCCAGGAGCACGGCCAGAATGGAGCTTTTTGAGTCCCATGATCACTTCATGCTCATCAAGGTCATTGTTCAACACAGTTGCTGTTGCTTGTCCAGCGCTAGTGAAGGCAATGGAGTTCATGCGGTGTAGAAGTCCTGCTAGGTCCTCTCCCCCTTCGCCTAAGGCCCCATGATCAGGTACATTGTACAACCCAGACCAGTACCTCTGAAGCTCTGCAATGTCAGCCTGTAACATGCATGCACGCTTGCCCTGAAAGGCAGTCCAAAACTTGCGAGGATTGTGCTTGAGATCGTCAAGCATCTTCTCTTGGGCTTTCTTATCATACGATTACGATTACATCATGGCCCCTCAAAGGGGGCGCCCGTACGGAGCCAACCTAGGCTCCATGGGCAGAAATACTGGAACCTGGTCCATCAGAAGTGAATGTCTCAGCAATATCACCTCTTGGTCCAGAAGAAAAGGTATCGAAAATACGACCTTGCCATTCATCCCCGAATAATGACAAATCAAAGTAAGGATTATAGTCCTCACATTCCTCCGACCTTCGAAATTCCATGCATTCATAAACAAACTTTGCAACTTGGAAACTTGGCTCTTGGTCCATGAACAATCTCACGTTGTCTGAATTATGCTTCATTGTACTAGAAGCTTCCTGGCAACCTCCAAACTGTGCAAACAAAACGGTATTATACTTCTCACGAATTCTATCATATGCTGGGCATTCAAAAAGAAAGTGTACCTCGTCCTCAACCACTGTGCAAGAACATTTTGAACATACACGATGCTGCCTTGGCAGTTTGGGACGAGCCCACCTCCCAGTTTCAATAGCAAGATGGTGTGCACCAGTACGAAACCGCATTAACTGTTTCACATAAGTAAACGGGATACCTGATGTGTGCCTGATATACCTTGGCATACCCTGAGGATAGCCAGCCTCTAACTCCTCCTGAGGGATGTCTCCCGTCATAAACCACGAATGATATGTGGAAAGCTTGATCAAATTTGAGCTGACAGATTGCCTGGGGTTTGCATATGCGGCCACCTTGTCCCATGGCTCTTGCAACATGGTATCCCAAGTACCCCACACTTTAAGCCATGGAATAGCTGCAAGTTTATCATTGTCCGGCTCAGCTAGGCCATTTGTTGCCAGAAACTCTGCAATGGTCCCATCTGCGTCTCTACCCTGAGAAAGAGAGCGTACTGTATGCATAAACCGTCCAGCCCAGCTCTTAGGAGCAGAACCAACCCCCTCGCCTGCGTAAGATGCCAAAGATTCACGCACAGCCATGCCCAATAGGCTATCAGAGGGCACTTTGCCAAGCCTACGCCATAAACTCTCTTCCACTTGCGCTTTTGGCGCCTAAACTCCTTCCTTTACTGCTCAGCAGCGTGACTGTCATTCTGTCTCAAAGCTTGCTGCAGTTTCTGGTGCCCTTCCTTGCAATGCTTGTACCAACTGTTTTTCAGCCTACCACTAGGCAACCGTGGGTTTGGTTTCCCAACAACCCCAAAAACCTTCACAACAGCTGTGTGAATCACTTTGTATAGCCTCTCAGAAGCAACAACCAAGTCCAAGCTCCCATCCCTGATGCCCTGACCAATGAGACACAATTCGTGAAAAGGGCCAGTAGATTCCAATTCATGTACATACTCTTCCCTTTTTGAAGGGTCCCACCGGGGCACAAGGACTTGACTACCCCCTTGGTCATGCCTGCTACCTTCTTGTGCTCCCCGAACTTTGAGAACACACTCTATAGGCATGTGATCTGATTCATCCTCTTTAGCCAGCACTTTAAAAGACTGCACGCAAGAGTACGTGGGTGCGTCAACCAAGCCATAATCAATGACAGACTGAGCATGTGTGCACTTGCCAGATCTATCACCATGGGTACGACCATTAAGCAAGAAGAGACCAGAGTCTAAGCAACAATGTGACAGTAACAATCTACCCATATCATTTACAAAGCTATCCATGGTACTCCTGCGCACCGGGACATGGCTAGTGGAAACAAGCTCGTCCAGACCCAAACCCAGATCCTCCAAAATATGGTCTGCAACAGTGTCAATGTCGGGTGCGTCACCTGTGTGAGCATTAAAGTCACCCATGACCAGAACTTTGTTACTGCTCGAGGACTTGATATCGGAAATATCAGATTTAAGTGCCGCAAAAGCAGCCTCCTTGGCCTCCTCAGAACTCATGCTGGGATCCCTTCGCCATGTGATGCTAGAGGTGGGATTAAAGTATACCGAAGCCAGAGAGAACTTGTTGCCTAGCAACTCTACCTCAACCCAAGTGGCATGCTTTGTATGCTTGATCAGCCTGCTGCACAGAAACTTTTTCACAAGTACACATATACCCTCACCCTTGCCTGCCCCCCTTGGGGGATCCCCACGATTTCCCTTGCTCACAGACTGATCATTGAAATATACGTTGAACCCAAGATGCTCTAAGAGTTCTGAAAGCTCCTCGCTCCTACCCCACTCTTGACATAATATGACATCATAACATTGTAAGATATTCTCCCATATGACAATCTTATCCTCTGTCAGTACCGCAAGGTTCCAACTAAGAACCTTCAAACAGCCCAATTGCCCAGGTTGGCCCCCAGACCCCTAGGCCTGAACCCCTCCGCTTCCTGTTGCAGCATCCTCCCTCCTCACCCGGTCCACAGTCCAGACGTCCTTGCCCATGCGTGCAGTGGCGAAGTTCCAGAACGGCCACCTGTTAGTGGTCTCCTTGTACCTGTGGGCTGCTACCTTGAAAGAGGGACTGGATTGGATGATGGCCTTTTCCTCCATTTCAATCTCTTCAAGCTCCTGCCCCACTGCGAACACCTTGTCTGCCCCCTTCAGCTCCTTGCAGGTGCGGATTCTGAAAGCCCAGTTCTCACTGTACACAGTCACGACTACTGCCCAGCAATCCGCACCGGACACGGCCTCTCTGTAGCTGCCAGGGGCACCAAGCTGCTTGGCCTTGAAGGGGCGGAGTTTGGGGCCAGTCAGGACGAAGCCGGGGTGCTTCTCACGGCTGTAACCGACGTGCTTAGCAAACAGGTCCTCCAAGAAGGCCACTACTGCCTCCTCGTTTTCCCCTGCGACTGCTTTAGTGCAGCTCACCCGAATCTGGCGCTAACGGAGGCCCATGATCTGTCTGCCCTGAGCTGAGGTCTTCTTCTCAAGCACCGTTACGCGGTCACGGAGATCCTGGATAGGTCCCAAGACTTCCTGAAGCTAAGCACCATACGCCTCCTGTGCCTTGCTCAGCTCCTCGACTTTGGAGTTCGTGGCCTTCACCGAGTCGGTCATCTCCTTGAGCCCTTTGAGCACTTTGCCCATTTCCGAATCAAAGTGACTCTTGGATACGTTTCCCATTGTTATGAAGTCTTTTAGCTAATCTTTAGGTTAGTTGTCGCTGGCCTGCTCAATACATGCGCATGCGCCGCACTATCCCGCTGACGCAACTACGCAACTACGCAACTACCACCTATGTGTTCTGGGCTCCGAATGGTAGTGGGCCTATCTATATTAGGTAAGGGCCCGCTCCCTTAACATATGCTGTTGAGCAGGTTGGGGTTGGGCAGCTTGGGAAGCTTGGATGTCAGATTCTTCAGGGTCTTGGGTTGGGTTGTTGAGCTGCATGGGGTTGGGCATGTGGGTGTTGGGTAGCTTGAGATTGGGGTTGGCGAGCTTGAGATTGGGGTCGGCGAGCAAAATACCCAAGCTGGCATAGGGCTTGGAGGTTGCAAGGCACGCCTAAAACGTGGCTTCTGCAGCATGTCTTACTTAAACATCGGGGTTGGCATCTGGGGCATCCGGCAGGGGTTGAGCTTGCTTGGCGAACGTCTGGAATGGAGCGTCGGAGGTCGACCTGAGTGACTCGAAGGAGTCGATGGCTTCATTTGCAGTTGTTGTTGGCTGGGTCAGTTGGCGGCATCAGCTTGAGGACGGGATGATAGTGCTCTTGCTGGCGTAGCAGTCCTCCGTCGTGATCACCGGGTTGCGCCTTGCTCCAGTTTATAACTGACACCACGTTTTTCCCAAGCATGTGGCCGACGTAGTGATGTTGCTCAGGTGGTCACGCTTGGCCATCTTGTTATGTCCACACGTGAAGTTGGAGGCTCCACGAGTACCGCTGGCGTGAGCATGTTCCTCTATATGTAAGCGCAAAGAAGGGCTGCAGGAGACGTGACCAGGCCGTGACTCACCCGTGACGCGGCTAGAACCCTGTTCCTGGGTCTGGATTTGCTAGGACAAATGACGACGGAAACGCTCCCCCTAGGCACTGCCGATTCAAGAATCGGCAGGCCAACCGCAGCGAGCACAGGACAAGGCCATTAAGAGGCATAGGCTCCATAGTTAGAGCTATATGTTGTGCCATAGGTGGACAGGCCCGACCAGAGATGTGCTAAGTTAGGCGCGCTGTCGCGGGCGCGTTTCTTTTTGGGCTTGCGCGTTTCTTTTTGCAACAAACTCCAGTTGGGAGGCGCGCTGTAGAGTAGAGCAAAGTCCAGTGGAGAGGCCCATTGCAGTGTCACTGGAGCAGTACCGTTAGGCATTTTGTTGCATTCATCTCGTTCAGAATGTGTTAGAATGCCCAATTCCACACCAGACAGAATATGGGCATGCCAAATGTGCATATAGCGACATATAAGTAGCATCCATCGCCACTTCGCAACTAACCGATGGTGCATGCCAGCTACCGATAGTCTGCATCTGGGTAGGAATGGAAAGGTATGTATAAGAAGGCAAGGCATGCGTCTGAAATGGCATTTTAGTTGAGCAAACAAGGCTGAAAAGCCTCCAAAATTGCCAGCTCTTGGGGGCTCCGCCCCCAAACCCCCGCCAGGGGGGGCTTAAACAAACAAACAAAAAATTTAAGGTGCGGCAATTTAAGGTGCGGCTTAGGCAGGCCCCCCTGGACCCCCCTGCCACTGTGGAACGACCTCGGGCTTCGCCCTCGGCCTGCAGCGCGCCAATGCTCCCAGGAACTTATCACATCACTGTGTTTGGTCGTTTCGACCTAGCAGCCCTTTGCGGTTGCCGCACCTTAAATTTTTGTTTGTTTGTTCACTGGGCCCGACCCAAGGCTCTGGCTTTAAACCACCATTTGCTAACCCCTGTCAACAGGCCAGCACTGCATGATCCAGAATCCAGGGTTTTGACTTGCTTTATCAGCTACTGAAGAGAACGTTGCAACCACTACTGGCCACTGGGCACCACCACTGCCATGCCATTGGTCCTTTACTTGGGAGAATCAGTACATCCCACCCTAGCTTGACCCCCACCATGTCATCACCCCCTGCAAACCCCGGCACAAGGTATGATTCAACAGAGCCACTTTAAATTGACACAAAGCCACTTTACATCGAGACAGAGCCATTTTACATTGACAACATGATGCTCATTGGGCCACACACAGCAAGCAGGTACTTCTGCATTCCAACCCTCCAGACTCATTATTCATTTGTGTTCCGTTGCCCGCCCACTCCCGCAGTAATGATGAGCGCATGCAAATCACTAGCATTATGCACATGCCCCTTTCCCTTTTTGCAACTGCTGCAAAAGCAGGTTAAGTGCAGACGCAAGCGTAGCCTCATCCTGCTGTGCAACTTTGGGATCAGCCTGACCCCAGGTGCAGATGAAGTAGCAAACAGTAGCCATACCCACAGCCACCACTAACAGACCCCAAACATAATACACCCCAAGAACTGTGATACCGCTGCAAAATCCCCAACAGGACTTGGTGGCGCTGCCCGAGCCTGCAGCCGGCAAGACTTCAGGGCTAGCAGCCCGTACTGCTACTGCTACATGATGCTGTTCAGAAGGTGCTCCCGCCACTCGATCATCCTCAGTCATGCTCCTGGACATGCCGTGGAGTGGCTGAGGGGCAAACTTGCGAGCCCTGCTTCTGAGCAGTGTCCCACCTGCTCTTCCCTCTCCGATGGCATCATCTTGGTCAAGGCCACGACCCACATCATCTGCTGCTGATCCTGCTGTTGCCCCTGATAAGGTTGGGGGAGGACCGCATGGCATCACATCCTGGGCACTTTGCCCAAATGCTGATGATCGGTGAGCTGAACTGTGGGGTGCATCTGAGTCAGGCGGCAGCAGCTGTGGTTTGAATGAATCACCATCAGCAGAAACAGACCTGGTACTGCCACAGCCTGGTGTTGTCTGAAATGCAGCCTGGCTGTACTTGAGCAGAGGATGTATGAAACACCAAGAGCCAAGCTTGTGGGTGGCTGCTGCCAACAAGAACACTTCGCTTGCTATGCGATACATTGATGACACCAAGCTGAGAAGGAAGAAATAGAAAAGCCTCTCTTCATAGCCACCCCAAACCACCTGTGTATTGAGTACAGCAGTGGCGTATAGGGCTGAGGGGAGCGCCTCTACAATGCCCTCACCAAAAAACCGTATAGCCATATAGGCATCCAAATTGACCTTCTGCTTAACCCCACGCCAGCCACTCGTCTCAATCCCTATCAGTGAGAGGAGCATCATTACATCAAGGTAAAGTGTCATCACAATGGCTCCTGGGATCAGCGTAAAGGGGGCAGTCCAGGAGCAAGTGAAGCAACAGAAGGCACATGTCCCCCAGGAACAGCGACTACTGTCAAAATACCCATATGCTGCTAGGAACCCAGGCAAAAACAACCAGATAGCTGATAGGTATGACAACCCAATTGCCCCTACCAGATAGAGATAGCTGATCCCGCCATAGGTTTGAGCGAACAAGCCTGCAGAAACGAGTGTTCCCACATCAAAGCCAAGATCTACCAAGAAGGACAGTGCCTTGAAACAACGGATGGAACGGTTAAACCAAGCAGAAGAGAAAACCCGAGTAGCAATACGCTGCAAGGTACTGGCCGACAGTGCAGTGCGCATACCAGATTGAGGCGATATGGCAGTATCTTGCTGCTGCCTAGACTCCCCGACAAACCATGCGTTGACCCGATGCTCAAAGAACCTCCAGTACAAAAGCTGTGCAATGAGGCCAACGACTACCAAACTCCCAAACCCTAACCAAAGCCCTGCTAACGCCACACGCAAATGCATAGCACTGACATCACATGCTGCCGAAGCATTGGCAAGCCCTATGGTGCTGTCGGGGGTGAAAGAATCCCTTCCATAGGCAGCTATATACTCATATGCTGTGCCTTCATTTATCCGTGGGCAAACGTCAGTTGAATTGCTGTCAGAACTGGCACGACGGCAAGAGATGCACCACAAGGTATCAGACATGTTTTGGGATGCCATACACTGCTCCCATTGCTCAGCACCTGCCTTGCTGAGTTGCTGGCGCCACGCGCTGTGGTCCTCCAGCATCAAATCAGCTAATGCTGTCATGTTAGCCACGATTGAAGCAGGGACCTCCATCTCAACTAGGGTTTGCCCACCATACCAAGAGGACTCCCTGTCATGAATTGTCGTGCAACTTCCTGCTGGTGATGATGAACAAGCAGCCTGTGCCTTAGCCATGAAAGATCCCAAAGCAACAGAATGTGAACAGTCACCTAGAATGGCTTGCTGGGGTGCACACCGGACAACATCTACTTTCCCCCGATAACCATAGTAGTCGTATCCAGGGCGGTCCTCCATAACACTCTCATGACAGTCGATGCCAGGCTTCCGGAACTCTTTAAGGAAGAACCTGGCACGGCAAGTCCCAGCGTGTTCAGATTTCCCGTACCATTGGCAAGGCTCAGAGCAGCTGGTATAGCTACTGCGTGCGGAGCAATTCTGCTGAGCTGCCGCGATGGATCCATTGCAGGGCATCAAGAGCGGTGCCAAAAAGCCTGGCGGGAAGGGTCCAGAAGAATCATACGGGATGAAGTCGCTGACGAATGTTCGTACTAGCTCAATCACAGAGGCGAATTTTCGTAGCTCATTCATAGCAATGAGGTAGGCAAGCATCCTGCAAGGCAGGGAGGTCAAGGCGTAAAAGCGGGTTCAATTTTTGCAGGGGATCTTTTATTAATATTACAGTGTTGTCAGCTTTTCTATGTACATAATGGGGCACCATAGCTCACTGCCCAGCCAGTGAGGCCAGGCACAACATAGGAGGTGAGCTTGCAATGCATAGTGTGATGCGTGTCAGACACTATAACATTGACCCCTGCAACATACACTTGGAGCATGTTCGCATGTTGCTTAATAGGCTTCACTCCATATTAGCTTCACTCCCTAAATGCAGCTTCATTGATTGCACTACGTAGCATGATGTCTTGCCTAAACTAGTCCGCTTGGGAGAACGCAAGTGAAACAAAGTCGCTTGCACCAACCCCTTGCATGTGTGGGTGTACGTCGCATAATGGTTTATCATAATGCACACAGAGTGGCATCCACCACAATCTCAGGATCCATTGGCGTGCTGTACAGTACGTCACAATAAGGGAGCACTTGAGGTGACCATGCTACACCACATTACTGGCTGGATGGAATGGCTCACCTTTCCCCAAGCGTTGCTGGCTCCCCAAGCATGTCTTCCAAGCAATGAAGGACATACCCACATGTCCCGCTCGTCACATTTGGAGGCAATGTTGATAGGTATGCTGCCGAAGCATTTGCCTGTGCTGAAAGGAGGCGGTTGGCTACTTTCACGCCAGTCCTTGCGGATGGCGCTGGTGCTGCTGTATGGTGAGCCCTATCAAGCAGTTGTGGCAGCATTGGTGTCCCTTTGGAAGGGTGTCCGTTGACAGGGGTACGCTGGTGGAGGGGCTTGCCACGTAGGGTAGGTATGGCAGGCCCCTTTTGGCCAGAACTGCTGCTCGCCAAGACGACTGCTGCATAGCCCATGAGCAGAGCTAGGGCTAGCTGCATTGCAAGTGCAACGGGTCTGGCAAGGGGAGATTGCAAAGAAACAATAGTTAGTCATTGACCCTGCTTTCCACTTGAGGTACCCTGTCTGGCTGATGTAGCTGTAGTTTCAGGAGGTGGATACCAAAAGCTATACTGCGGGATGCCGAAACTGCGCTAAGTCAGGCTCTGAGATGTGAGAGCCGCGTGATAACTAACCAACTAAGGCGTTCATTGGAAGTCTACAGTTTCTGGACTACGCTACTGGCTGTCCGTTGGCCGGGCACTCGTCAGCACATCGATAGATCAGGGAATGAATGCACAACCTAAAGGCACAACCCATGCATGGACCGTGCATTCAGAAAGGGCTGAAATGCAGCACGCCAGACAGTCTTACCTCATCGCGAGGTAGAGGTAACACGGGGTTGCTTGATGCAGTAGGAACTTGATGGCAGCGCCACAAGTGGCATACCCAAGAGGGCCGGGTCAGGTGCAATAGGCTGAAACTAAGATCAGCTTGGGATCACCAAGGAGTGGCTGAGAAGGCCTCGCGCGTAATATACGTTGGCATGAGTTTCATTCAGAGCATTTCACTATTTCGCACGGTATCAGTGGCGTTGCAAAAATGGTGCAGCATTTCGCACACACTTCTGCAGTGTGCAGTTGTGCTTGCTTGATACGTGCTTTCAATGCAAGTCTGTGTCCTTCGTTTCAGGCGGTCTTCAAACTGCACATTTCTGTATCAAACTGAACTCTTGGACCTAAATTTGAGTGTGCAGTGCCCTGGCAGTTTCGCTGCAAACTGACATGAGAAACTACATAGAGGGACTCCGCACGTGCACATATCACAGCCATACGAGCTGTACTAGTGACGAGGCAGTATATATGTACCAAGACTAAGACGGAACCCCCTGCCAAGACGGAACCCCTTGCTGGCAGAGGAACTGCTATGTAACCTTGGACCAGTAAAGATCTTGGGTCCGCGAGTGCCAATCAGGCTGTACGGCAAGTAACCTTGGACATTTGAACTGTTCATATCAGCTATTTCCAGGTGGAGCCAGGTGAGGCACGGCAGCTAATCGGCACCGGAGGTAGTGTAGTAAGCTTCAGCGGTGTCGGCTGCCGAGTGTCCAAGGATCAGGCCTTCTGAATAATTCCGTGCACTGGATTGCCAATCAATAGGTGTGCCCTTACTAAGAATGCAGGGTTGCCTGACACTGTGCGCATCCCCTCCATGCCCTTGCCGATACTGTTCTGACTCTTGTTCAGAACTGGCTGCCTTCCGGCTATAAAAGAAGCTGTTTCATGAACCTACCATGCATTCCGATGCAAGGTTTACATTCGCTGACCAGCATAGCTTAAGCAGCATGAAATCAACTCAACTACTGCTGCTGCAGCTGGCATATATACACACAGCCCAACCAAGTTCAACTATTGTTCAACTGCTACCTTAACAGAAACAGCCATCCATGCAATTTATATCCGCAGGCGCTGCATCGCTGTCGAGCTTGTGGCAAGTAGGTGATCTGGTCGGTTTTATGCTGGCTTCCTGCTTATGAAACACTGACAGTAATGGGACTAGCACACATACTAGCATCACATAACCCTCACCGCCCATCTTCCAGTGCCCATGGCCCATCCACAAACCTCCCAGCAGCAGTCAGCACCACAACAAGTAACTACCTGTCCTCACATACGTGTCCACACCAGAGCCAAAAATGGCACAACTCAGCATTGCCAACCACTTCCAAGTGAACATTACCAATTACCAACCATATCCGTTGCAAACCGCCCACAGCAAGACAGCCCAGTTGTTTCCCACCAGTTACACAGCAAAGACAAACAGCTGCTTCTCACAGATTTGCCACAGTCAAACGTGGCGGCAAATGCCTACCATTGCCTACCATTTCCAAACAGCTCAAGCACTCACATGTGCTTTACACATGTGCTTTACAGAGTCCACAACTCCTGCCGCGTTTTTTAAAGTCTGCTGCATTTCCAACTCTAGTCCATCTCCATCAACCTTCAACACAAACAAACCCACATCACAGACATGCAAAGTGTTAGAACAATGCCACTCACTTTGTATTCTGTTCGGTACGGGGCCTAGGGCACTTTTTGCTATGGCATATCATGAAATAATGTAATAAGAATGCCGCTCACAACTCCTCCGTCCGATGCTTGCCCAAAACCTTCTCCTTCAGCTTCCCCAAAACCCCAACCTCCTCATGCACCATCTCCTCCCCCCTACTCTCAGCCGCCCCTGCCTCAGCAGACCTCTTCCACTCCTCTGCCTTATCACCAGTAGCATGAGCAGCGTCTGCCACCTTCCCTGCTGCAGCAGCTGCTGTTTCCTTTGCAGTAGCAGCAGCCCCGTGCCCAGCTTTCTTCACCTTCTCCTTAGCAGAAGCAGCAGTAGCTGCAGCTTGATCGCCTGTCTCTGCCGCTGCAGCGGGAGCCCTTGCTGCTTTCTCTGCTGCTGTTTCCTTGGCTGCCCTAGCTGTCTCAGCGGCCGAGTCACGAGCCCTTGCTGCTTTCTCTGCTGCTGTTTCCTTTGTCTTCCTAGCTGTCTCAGCAGCGGAGTCACGGGTCTTAGCTGCAGTGTCAGCGGCGCTGTCCTTAGCTGCAGCAGCTCTCGTTGCAGCATCGTCTTTCACCCTCTTCCCCAAATGCAAAGCATCAGCAATCTTCTCCCTTACAGTCTCAGCAGCACCCTCCCCAGTCTCCCTCGTCCTCTCTGCTGCATCTGCAGTAGCTGCTGCTGTCTTATCGTAAGTCTCGGCCGTAACACCGGTCGCACGGTCGTAAGCGTCACGTGTCATACCCGCAGCAGCAGCAGCTGCGTCTTGCGCCTTGTCATATGCCTCGCGAGTCATGCCAGCAGCAGTAGCAGCAGCATCGCGGGCCTTCTCACGTGCTGCTGCTGCCGTGTCTGCAACGCTATCATACAAATCCTGCACCTTCTCCTTAACATACTCCACCCCTTCCCTTAGACTATCCCCAGCACTGTTAGCAGCATCAGCTGCTCCTTCCTTCCCCTCCTCATACTTCACCTTCGCTGCATCTGCTGCTTCCCCAGACTTCCGCCTGGCATGCACCGTAGCATCAGAAGCAACGTTCTTAGCATACTCGGTATTCTCGTCCACCTTCCCCTTTGCATGCCGAGCCGTAGCCGCTGCAGACCCAGAAGCCTCCCTCCCCTTCTCCCTGGCTGCCTCAGCTGTCTCCTCACTCCATTCGGCAGCATCGTCAGACGCCCCACGAACCTTATCCCAAGCTTTCCTCAGAGTCCCATGCACCCCCTCCCTTGCATTCTCAGCCTGCTCAGAAGCTGCATCAGCAGCATCAGAAGCAGCACCCCTTGTCTTACTAGCTGCATCTGATGCAGTGCCAGTTACGCGACCCGCAGCGTCGGCAGCAGTATCACGCGCACGTGCAGTGGCGTCCTTGGTCTTTGCTGCGACATCATCTGCAGTCTGCTTTGCGCGATCGGCTGCAGATCCTGCAGTAGCAGCAGCAGAATCAGCAGCAGCTTTGGATGAGTCAACTGCTGCATCTTTTGCCTTCCTGCCGCCAAAGCCTAGTATCTTGAAAGGGAGCTCTACGGTCCTCAGCACCCCTAAGAACGTCCACTTTGAGATCTTGCCGACATCTTTCATGGTTTTCTCTCCGGGAGAACCGCAGCGACCGGAGGCGCAGCCGTAGGAGTAGGAGGGGTCATTGTGAACGGTGGTGGCTGCGTAATTGGCGTAACCGAGCAAGCCTCTGACGGCATAGTATGGACTGAGGAGAACGTTCAGGAGGAGACGGAAGACGCTGAAGGACTTATGTGCGGCCTTGCCTGCGCAGACACACGCAGGCAGGGTGGGGGATGCTAAGTACTATGTACTTCTAATATATTTGTTCTGGGGGCTCTGTTAGGAGACCCCAAATCAAAACCAGAATAAAATTCCATTCAGCAAGTCACTGTTGAAGGGCACAGTGAAAAGGCACAGTCAAAGCCCACAGTCAGAAGTCCCAGTAGAAAGACACAGCCAAAAACCACAAAGAAAGACATAGTAAAAGACAACAGTAGAAAGACCCAGTCGAAAAAACACAGTCAAGAAACACAGTCATGAGGAAACATTTCATGAGGAAACATTTAAAAGGCAGGGACGCATAGAGAGGCAACACACCCAGTATGAAAACTTACAAGAAGCTTTAAGACCATGGCAGCACTGTGAGCCAGGTCCACCACTAAGAATCAATTCAAACATCATGCACTAAGAAGACAGCAGAAGAAAAGAAAGAGGATAGCTCTCAACTGTAGGGGCAGAAAAAGCCATAGCCTAGAAGTAGCAGCAGCACAGTTAGTGAGAAAGGGAGGTGTCAGAACAGGGTAAAGAGCAGATGGAAACAAAGCAGCAGTACAGGCATGTAACGTGCAGCAGCAGCAGCAGCAGCAGCTAAAGAGCAGCAGCAGCAGCACCAGCTGAGAAGCACAAGCAGCAGCAGCAGCAGTAGCAGCTAACGAGCCGCAGCAGAAGAGCAGCAGCAGCAGCAGCTGAAAAGCAGCAACAGCAGCTAAAGAGCAGCAGCAGCACCAGCACCAGCTGAAAAGCAGCAGCAGCAGAAGCGCAGCAGCAGCGGCATGACGTAGTGGCACAAGACAGCAGATATTTAAGCAGCAGGGATGGCAGGTGCACAGCAGCAGGATCAGGTGCATTATGAAACCCATGAAGTGCACTGAACAACATCACAAGCAGGAGCAGTTTAAACAGAGTAGCAACACAGCCCAATAAAAAAGGCAGCAAAGGCACTGGAAATAGTGAGGAGAGCAGGCTGCAGAAGGAACTAAAATAGTAGCAAGAGATAAGGTGATGCCATCGAATAAAAGCGGAGTAGGATAGCAGGGGAAAGATTTGAACAACACCAGAGACACTGGGGCAGTGCCAGCAAAGTGGTAAGCAGCAGCTAAGGCAGCAAAACACACAATCATTTACAATTAAACACATAGCCATAAGCACTGAAAGGAGAAAAGGAGGGAGACGAACGGAGGCTGCAAAAGGACAAACAACAGGAGCAAGAGATGAAGACGACATAGCCATAGCCAATGGCAGTAGTATCAGAGCAGCTGCAGGAAACAAGAATGCAAAACTGAGACTGGGACAACAACACAGGGATATTGAGGAGGCCAAGGGCTTAGGGTTTAAGGCTTCAGGTGATATTGGGTTTAGAGATACTGGGTTTAGGGTCTAGGGATACTGAGGACGTCAAGGGCCAGCAAGATAGCAAGCAACAGCTAAGGGAGCAGAAGAGAGAATAAAAAGCAGGGCATATGAGTTTGGACATGCCAATTGACACTGGTCAACAGTCCAGCGGCGGCAGTAGCAGCAGCAACCACAACAGCAGCGATGATGAGACGAGCAGGGCAGGGATAAGAATGAGATTGGAACAGCAGCAGCAGCAGCAGCAGCAGCAAGGACAGACGGATAGGTGACAAGCAGGGAAACAGGTAAGCAGCACCTAAGGGAGGAAAACAAGAAATTACAAGCAGGGCATACCAGTTTAGGCATGAGAACCGACACTGGTGAACAGCAGCAGCAGCAGCAACTCCACAGCTGGAATGATAATAAGACAAGCAGAGCAGGCATCACAATGACAACAACAGCAGCAGCAGGAGCCAGGACAAAAAGGATAAAGTGCAACAAGAAAGCAGGCAGGGGCATACCTACAGCAACAGGGATAGCAGGACAAATAGCATGCAGACAGCGAAAGCATAGCACAGGACGGGACAGCAAAGTGTAAACATGAGGAACAAGATGGCTTGTAAGGCTTGAGGTGGGGGCCCTATTGCACCAACATCATGGAATGAAGTAAAGCAGAAACATGAAAGATGGTCAGAAGCTGCTACAGCGGGACAGTTACGAAAGGCAGCAAGAGATATAGCAGAAGCAAAGAGAGGAAACACAGGCATATACGCATGAAGCAAGTGCAGTGGCAAGATGCAACAAGATCAGTCCAACATCAAAAACAGCTCAGCAGCATGTTTCCTACCAAAGTCAGGACCAACGGAGTCACCTTGCACAGCAGAAACAGAAGGAAACTGCAGCTGCAGAATATCCACAAGAAAACGCACAAAAGAAAACAGAAAAAGAAACAGCAATACCACATAAGGAAAGCATGGAACAGCACTTAGCAATGCATGACTTGCGTTGAAGCAAACACTCCTTGCCTCCCCACTGACCCACCCCCAGCTGCGCACGCCTCCCCCGCTTACATTCCACGCTAGTACCTGCCTCTCCACCCACAGTCCCACCCACCCTTACCAACCCCCAGCCTACATACCGCACTCCACCGCCCACACTACAACCCCCCCTTCCCAACCCAACCCCCACCTACGTACACCCCAGGCTTCCCCTCCCATACTCCACCTACAGACTACGAATCTCCTATCCACCCACCTGTAGCATCAACAACAGCATCTCACGTCTCCGCAGCTTTTGTTGCCACATCATCACCCCCTCCCATCTACACCCCCCGCCGACCCCCACCTACACATCCCCTTCCCCCCTCCCCACCTACCGCCCCCTTCCACCCCCCCCCCCCACCAATAGCATCAGCATCAGCATCCCTAGTCTCCGCAGCTCTTGTCGCAACCGTTATCAGGCAGCAGCTTCACCCCATCAAACCCCTCCCACCCCCCATCCTCAACTTCACCCTGGAAACCCACTTGTAGCAGCAGCAAGAAGCTTTGCCGCAGAACCCATCCCACCTTCACAACACCCTCCACCCCACACCTACGCCACCACAAATCCCCTCCCCCTCACCCACCTGTAGCATCAGCAGCAGCATCCCTAGTCTCTGCCCCTTTTGTTGCCACATCATCAGCAGCTTCTGAGGCCTTGTGACTGGCATGATGGCCTCCAACATGGAGCTTGGCCTTGGCTTTGTCTAGGACACTTTCAGCCTGTGTAGAGCAAGGCAGGCAGACAGGCAGAGAAATGGATATCGTCAGTCAGATCCTCACTGGCATCGATTCACAAGCCCATAACAGCTATTCAAGTGGATGCTAGATACCATCAATAACAGACAAAGTAGCATTGGCCCTTGCATGTTAACTGAACATGCTTTGCATGCCTCTCTGAGCTTGACTCGTCTCACTTTGGTAGTCACATTCTCAAATCGGAAGGTGATATGAAGCAAATATGCTTGCTTGATAGCTTACAGTTTCTTTGGATAACTCAGTCGACAATGCATGACCAATCTGTTCTGTTTGAACTCAGATGCTCTGCACCTACTTCCTTAACTGTACGCCGCTCACGGTGGAGCGAGCGTAGATGTGATAAATGTAATATATGGTCTGCACCAGTATGCAGATCGGGGTACTGGCTGGTCAAATATGCCCAAGGACGCACAACCCACTTTGCACTATCCTGACTGTCTCATTTGGCAGGGCTCCAAGATGCGTTGTGCTCTTGTAGCTGCATAGTAAGCATAATTGGCCGCTCCTGAGCTACATAAAGCAATGGCATGCTGCATCATTAATAGGAGTCTCTGTCAGAAAACCTGCTGGCCGGAAGATTGCAGAACCCTGCCATGGTTGCCCCAACCGAGAGTCTGCCTGAAGCTGCTGGTGTTCTCATCGAGGTTCGAAGCCAATTCACTGCTCACCTGTTCTCCAAAGGTTGGCTCGGCTTCTCTATCGAGCACAGCAGGGTCTGTGGTTTCAAGGGCGGGGTCCATGAACATTAGGTGCTCTGGAGCCTGGGGGTTGTCGTCTTGTAGAACTGCGGGAGTCTGTAAGCGAAGAGTGCAAGCAGGCGGGTTAGGCTACTTGCTTAGCTCATGCAAACAGGTGAAAAGCGAGCAGATACTATATTCAGCAATCAACTGGATATACGCGAGTGAGTGCATCGTCTAATGTGGATCATGTGCATGCTCGTCGCACAAGTGTCTGCAACGGTTTGGGCACTGTGCTGCAGCTGATTACCACACGCTGGATACTTACGTGAACCTAGCTATGACCAATAGGACCTGATATTAAAAGCGCCTTGCAACTTCAGTGTGCCTTGCATTGGGTAAAAGGATGCTTATGCGCATGCTTTGCGTACCTGCTTTGCTTTCATAGCGAACGTTGACGCAGCTAGTAGCAGCAGAGCTGCCACAAGCAGTTGGGGGCATGCCCGCCTCATCTCTCCTGTTAGCCCCAAACCCTTGCGAGCTATTGTTGTCCAGACACGAGGAAATGCACGTTGGTGGACTCTACTGCCAGCAACTAAGGAAAGCGGAGGCTTTGCTGACCGTACAGCCTGTTGTGGGCCCAAGGATTAATAAGCTCTTTCACTTTTGCAAATGGTCACTGTGCAGTATAGTTCCCTTCTAGCAACGTTGCCGGTTTTTGCGTGCTACTGTTATACACAGCTTGCATGGGATCACAAGGGACAGCGCTGCAGAAGCCGGCCAAGTGCTGACATCACCGGCCATCACGTCCCGCTGCCTCGGCAATTCCTCGGACGGCCGATGCAATGACCGGCGCTTTTGACGGCCGTACTGCTTCCTTGGAGCAATACGATGAGGTGTAGCTTGGTGACAGGTCACTAGATACGTGGCTCGGAGGCGGGGCCTGTTGCCATGATGCTCTGCAACTTTGCGTCAGATGCTTCACTCCTAGTCGCTCGTACAAGACGCAAAAAACCCTTGTCATGAGCTCTGCAACTGACTCTGCCTGTGTATATATATGCTCTCGCTTGAAGAGTCAGAGCTTCATAACCGCCAGTTGACCGTTAGCTCGGTGACCTCCTACACCTAGTGTCCTGCAGCCAACCTTGTTTCTTGCAAGCAGGCTTGAAGACGTAATTTCCGACAGCCTCAGACTTCAAGATGGACCCTCAGCAAGTGGAGACACGCAAGGAGGAGATTGCTCAGGAGATGTTCGGCAAGAAATTTGATGAGGTGGAGCCCCATGACCGTCAGCGTGTAGGTGGCAAGGTCGGAGGCGAGCTGCGTGGCGGAGATCTGGCTCAGCCAGACCGTGCTCCTTCTCCCCCAAAAGTGAAGTTTGGCGAGGACAACAAGTGAATGGAAGACTGTGCTGTATCTGCAAGGTGACTGAGGCTGCAATGGAAGTTGCTGCTGTTGACATCATGACCCTCAGACCAAGACAAAAAGCATGGCAAGGCTTAGTGCAGAGTTGTGACCCGCGCCTGACGTTCTGACTGACTTCGTTGGACTGTTTTGAGGTCATCTAGTATGTGAACTACTTTGCAAAGGCTGCTGCAGCTGCTGGCTTACAGACCCATGGGAGCCACAAACGCTTTACATGTACTTGCCTGCATTTGGCTCGTTGGTTGTAGTAGTGGTGCATGCATTTGCTGCAGACTATGTGCTCTGTGCTCTTGTTTTTGCTGTTCCCATGTGAAGCAATCTAAGCAAGATTAAGCAAGTGTCACAGTACATTTTCAGAAGTTGGAAGCAGGGTGGCTGGTCACTGTGCACTAGTGCAGCAGCCCATGATCCCTAGTAGGGAGGGAATGAGGATTCGTCCAGTGATGTATGTATTGACGCAAGGAATGATATGCGGTCATACAGCCTGAGGTTTTTTCAAATGTTGTCCCCAAATGCATGTTGCTTGGTAGTCTTGATTGCATGGGGAGAGGAAAGGCGGTGTAAGGTCTGCTGCAAAGACTCTGCTCTCTGCTCGGGGCTGCTTTCTGAGGAGCAGATTTGAAGGGGAAGCAGAATGCATGCCTAATTAGCTCCAGCTGATGCATTCTATTGTGGTCAAGCATGCCGCACGTGTGGCGGTCACAGATTAGGCTTCTCACTTGTTGACAGGCTGTGTGATAAATAATGCAGAACTTTGCAGGCAATGGCAGGCCTTGCTTGTACGGTGTGGTTTGCCCTGCTCCCCAAGGTGGTGCATGCAGCATGCCAGCATGTGGTGGTCTGGTGACGTCATGGTGCATGGGTCAGAGCGAGTTTTTGGACTGATCTCCCTATGGACTGATTTTCCTATGTATGTAACTAAGCTGATAACTGATATGATGACCGGCATAGTAGTCTACACCGAGTGCACTGATTTTTCTTTCACTTGCTTGCTTATTACAACTGATAGCCAGCGTGTGCAATACCGATGGACAGCAACTGCTGTGGGGATTGCCTGACGCAGCAACTCTCACTGAGCTGGCCTGAGGCATCAGTAGCTGCTGGGTCAACAACTTGCTGCTGTTGAGTAAACTCAGATGTGGGTGGAATCTGTTTAAATCCATGAGCAGTGAGGTGGTATTGACATAACATAACATAGCAAACATCTGATTGTGGGGAGAGTGAGAAGGAGAGCTATGGGAAGACTAGATCGTGTGTTTATCTCCAGAGTGGGGTTAAGGGAGCGGCTGCAGCGTCGAATTTACTTTGATCACGGGTTGCTTAGGTGGCCCAGACCACCCTGGGAAGAGACTCTGGAGACTGAACTAAGGGAGCCATGCTGCTGCACTGCCATCAGATTGTACTACCTGTCACTCTTGATTATCGAGGTGAATCAATGGGTCGCGGCCACACTGCTGACTTTTTATGGTCTCACGACCGCATCGGGGTCAGCGGGTTCTCTCGTCCCAGTTTCTTGAAGAAGTGCATGGCGAACTGAACGATTTCACGGGTGACTTGGCATTCAATTGTCACTTCTGACGAACCCAGTACGGACGATATCCTATGCGCCGGCAGCGTCTCTCAAGGCGCGCCTGGTAACGCAACTGGATTATTCAGCACTTAGCATGTTCTTGTTTCTAATCCGTCTTTGCTAGCCCAACACAATTTGCAGATTGGCTTAGTGAGTTGCAAAGTGACTTGTTGCCCAACATATACTTGTTATTCCTTTTCTGAAGACAAAGCATCATTTTGACGCACTCATTCGTTTATAAGTAAACTTTAGCTTGCGCACCACCACACAAGATGAGGTCCCACTGGTGCATCTTCGTCGCTGCAGCCCTTGTCTTCTGGTCCCGTCAAGCATATGGGGCTCACATCGATGTCTTACTTCGTGGAGAGGAAGCTCGCAAGCATTTAGCCGAGAGTAGCTTAGCGGCCGAGGTAGCAGTTCAAGCAGCCACCGACCAGGAGACTGTGATGCATCTTCTTGCAGAGGACGCGGACATAGCCCTTGATACAGCAGCGAACGCACTAGTCTACATCGACAGTGGACTAGCACTACAGCACGATCATCGTTTGACAACGGGTGTATCAAACGCGGGTAACTTTGCCGGGCCTCCTAGCTTACTCAGCTCCAGTGCTTCAAGAGCAGGCTCTGCAGCAGACCAGAAAACAGACACAACCTTAGCTTTCAAGCTACACAGCCGCCCATCAAGCAGCATGAAGATCTACCTCGATTTCGACGGCCACAAAACCGAAAACACACTATGGAATAACCCCAAGCAGCCCTCGATCTACACACCCCCATTCTCACAGGATGCAGATGATGCATTCAGTCAGATCGAGCTCCAAGCGATCATGACCATCTGGAGAGCAGTAGCAGAAGACTTCTCCATATTCGATGTCGACGTAACAACTGAAGAACCTCCGCAGTTCGTCAATCCAACGGGTGACAAAATCCCTGGTGTGCGAGTTGTGATCGGAGGCAGCAGTGCTGACTGGCTGGGAAGCAGCGCCGGTGGCATCGCATTCATTGGGGCCTTCGAATCGTACCGCTTGCAGCCATGCTTTGTGTTCTCTGTGGAGCTTGGCAATGGTATACCAAAGGCTGTGTGGGAAGCAGTGAGCCACGAAGGTGAGGGGTGTGGCCTGTTTTGCATGCATGTTTATAAGTGCAGAAATAACAGGGTGTCTTGTACAAACCTTAGTCCTTAAACCCAAGCAGTGAGATGCACTATACTTTATGGATATATCACTGCACAGCCCTTGGACCATGCAGCAGCCGCCACATGAGGCCAACCAGTTTGTCCACGTATCCTGGATCCTGGGCTGGTTAAGGCTTCCTGTTCCTGGTTAAGGCGTCCTGGCTGAAGGTTGGGAAGGCTGTCAGTAACATATTTAAGGAAGCAGCCAAAAAGCCGTGTAGCAGCACTGAGCTGTTTCAACCCTGAAGCTGCTTTGTCATTGCTGCAATTGCCCAGTCTTTGCTGGGTTTCCCTTTTGCCCAAGCCAGCTCCAACTGCCACTCAGCGAGCTCTTTGCCCTTTCAAGTTATGAGAAAAAATAGCTTCAAACTACAGTACAGCAGTGGTGTGTTCTGTACAGCCCACTGCCTGCTGTGCAGTGTATGTGTCACTCAGTCAGCCCCCTAAAATGCTGCTTGCCCCTGCCATTGCATTAAAGGAACCAAGCTACGGCTTTAGCTTGTTCTGGGCAGCCAAAGCGTGATATGAGCAGTGTGATTCCTGCATCTATGCTTAATCTGTGCTGTCCTCCCTGCTCTCCTTGCTGCAGTTGGCCACACCCTAGGTCTAAACCACGATGGCGTCACCGGTGGCACCACTACCTACGCAGGCCATGGTGACTGGGCCCCCATAATGGGTTTAGGGTACTACCGCCCTCTAACCCAGTGGTCCAAAGGCGAGTACCTAGGCGCTGACAACAAGCAAGATGATATCGCAATAATCAGGTCAAAGCTAGGCTCTGCTCCTGTGTCCTCAAGTGGTGGCAGTAGCTTGAACACAGCCCTACCAATGGCTGTAGCTGCTGCCCCGTCTGGTAAAAGTGCTACTGCCACTGCCAGTGGGGTACTTGCTACAGCTGATGCCGTTGCGTACTACAGCTTTACTACTACTGCAGCTGGTACGGTTGAGGTTGTAGCTGAGGGAGTGCCTGCTACGGCAGACTCCCAGGAGAATCTTGGGAACCTTTACCCTCTCTTAAAGCTGTATAACGAGCAGGGGGCGGTACTAGCTACTGGCTCTGGAAAACTTAATGCTAAGGAGATCTCAGCTGACCTGCCAGGGAGTGTTTTTGGCCTTGGAGATAGTGTGGTGGTGTTGAACCTTGCTGCTGGGGTATATAAAGTGAGTATTGAGCCTATGGGTTACAACAGCCTCCAGAACAAAGGCTATAGCACGTATGGTAGCCTGGGGCAGTTCTCTTTGACGGCTACATTACCATGGGATGAAACAATAGCAAGTCATTCCCCCCCACCCCCCCAACCACCACCTACGGGTTCAGTTAATGAGCAAAAGCCGCCCCCTTCTCCACCTTCTAAGGGTCAGAAGACAGCACAGACGCGGAAGATCCTTACAAGAGGGCCAACAAGTGCTACTGCTAGAGTGGTGGTTACTGATGCAGCTACTGCTGCTCCCATTACGAATGCCATGGTTTTGATCAAATGGGAGGTCTCAAATCCAGGAGCAAACGGTGCTAGTACTGGTGTGGTAGAGCAACCTGCTGGGTTCCCTTACTACTCCACTGTGAGGGCAAATAGCAGGGGTTTTGCTAGGGTTACATCTAAACCCGTTCTTGATCCCCAAGTCCTAGTTAAGCTAGGGTTTAGTGTGGTGAGTGTTTCAGGGCAGGGGGTGCATTGGAGATTACGCGGCGGCACAGCAGCTAGCACTGCAAGCAAGCGGGGCAATGATCAAGTGGGCAAAGTCGTTGAAGTTGGGACGCAAAGTGTCGCTCATGAAGAGGGTATGGAAAACGCCTTGAAAAATGCTACTACTGCCTTTGTAGAGGATTTTGTGTTGGTGGAACATGCAGCAGGAGCTGATGCTAGTAGTGACAGTAGTGGCAGCAGGAAGTTGCTTCGAGGTTTGTGCTTCAGTTGTATGAGATAGATCTCACTGCACAGCTTTTGGGACGTGCAGCACCGACCACCAACCGGTGATGAATGAGATTGTGCGGTTTGAACTTTTGTACTGATTGCACTGCATGCACATGAGGGCAATGTTGCCATTTTGGTGAAAAATGTTGGACCTAGCAGCCCTCTTGCTGTTGCGGCGCCTTGGATGTGTGTTTGTTTTGGTTTTGTTTTATTCCTTGGGTGGATTTTTGGTTTGTTTCATTGGTTTTGTTTCATTCATTAGGTGGGTGTTATTGCCTGGTTTTGAATCTCATTGGTTCGATGGAATGCTGTGGTCTGGGTTTGAAGTGGGTAGGTGGTAGGTGGGTGGGTGGGTGGGGTGGCACGAATGTGTACTGCTTTCGCTGGTTTAGTCTAGGCATCATCTGTTCATATGGTTGAGATAAAGTTTTGCAGCGCATCACTGAGGTGCAGTCCGTGGCAGAGTGGACAGGGCTTTGGGTCAGTCTGAACTTTGTGAAAAGGAGCCAGTGGAGACAAAGCCTTTGATTGGTTTTCTGAGTGCATTCCTTTGAGCGACAATGTGGCCTGGACATTCCTTATTACGTGACAAATGAACTTCGGCCCGAGCTCCGGCTGGTGATTTAGATTTGTATTTGAAGTTCACGGGCTGCCTTTTCTAAGAGAGACCACTGCACAGCCCTCTTGGCCTTGCAGCACCCAAGCATGACTCCAACCAGTTTCAGGCTGCCTTTGCCAGGCACTACTGATGCTGTGTGAAGCTATGACAGCAGTAACCATCTCTTATTACTCTGTATGACTGCAGACTGAATTTGTGCCTGCTCGACTGCTTGATCTGCTTTACAAAACACAAGGATGTTCAGTAGGTACCACACATGGAACAGTTGAGGCTCCTCACTGCAGTTGCTTCGGTAGGTGGAGTTGAGACGTGTGCTTGTGGCTGTCAGTGTGGTTGTTTAGAAGAGACACCATACTCTGAATTACTGGCTAAGATTTGATCCTTGGAACTAAGGTCACCTGCCATCTCAGTCTGGAGGATTCGGGGTGCTCGGTTTTTTCTGTTGTTGCTGCTGAACAAAAGCTGTTGCTTTGTATAGCTTCTGGGCCACATGGTATATATAGCTTCTAGGCCTGCTGATAATGAAAAAAGCTGATGGGGGGATTTCACTTTGGCATGCAGATGACATATACTAGGTGGGTGCTGGCCGGTGTCGCATAGCTAGTGCAGACTGTTGTGATGCAGTTGGTGCGGCCCATGTCAGCTGCTTCAGTTAGTTCCGAAGCTTTCACGTAGATAATGCACGTAACAGGTTGTTGTGGATGGGTTTGCACAACCAGCCATGCTTAAGCAGACGGTGGTAGCATTCTCGGTATCTTAACCCAAATCTAGTATGCCAGTGGGTGGTTGGACTCATACAAAGAAACTTTGTTGCAAGCATGTTTATGGTTCTTGCAGAAGTGGTTCTATTGATGCATCCCATGTGGTAGGATACCTTTGGCGCCTGTGATCTCGATTGCTGTTTGTTGTTGTTGTTGTTGCTGGTTATCAAACACTAGCAAAGCTCATCTCTTATACGTTTACCACTGCGTTTGAGTCGTCCATTGCTTTTGGATCCACTCACTTTGGTGGTGTGTATGGTCATTCAAGCTTAGCAGACTGTCTCTTGTAAATGCTACACCTCGAATTTTTATTTGTTTGTTTGTCGACTCGTGTGTTCACATCAAAGCAGTACTGCTGCTGTACAGTAGGACGGAACAGTGCGGGCAGGACTGCAGTGTGTAGTGTGCGGCTTGTTGTTGACTGGGTCAACTGGTCAACTCACGGTAAGTGCAAATGGGCTGGCCTGACATACTCCTTGGCTAGCAAGGGATTTATGGTGGACTGATAGTGGCAGCCCTTGTGAGAATCTTGAAGTTGAGTCACGGTTTGAATGTTTACATTTGAAAAAGAAAAACCCGGAGCCAACACGAGGCTCAAGGGGCCTACAAAAAACCAAACTGACTAATATCATCAACTTCAACTAATTCGTTCTCATACTCATCTATCACTAGAAACATCACCACAACTTTCATCTTCACTCGATTCAAATCTGTCAAGCTGCAGATCAAACACCCACTCAGTATCTTCATCTCTGAAGACACGCATTTTATGTACCAGCTTCGCCAACATATGCTGCTTTGGATAACACATAAGCTTCCTTAAATCACCTTCACAGTAATCAAACAACTCACCCATGACGGCCACCGTACAGGGCACTTTGACCGGTTAACAAAATGTCTTTCGAACGGCCTGTCACTGCTAATTGCCCAAATCATTAGATTTGCCCCTCAGTTTCCCCATGTGATATTGCTGAAGCCTGATAGCGGATTGCTGAGCCGTACCAACCCCTTGACGGCCAGGCCGCAAAGGCAGACCAAGCACGCATTGGCATAAGGTGTGTCAGGGCTCACATGCAGTAACCACAACAGTCCAACCAAGATTAAACAGCAACAGCCATTCCCACTCGGAAAGGTACTACGAAACTACCCGGTTGCAGGGCATGCCACAGCAAATGTGACCCACCCTGGAACTACACAAACCACCGCCAGCTCTTATGCCTTTCCAGTAATCTTGCAGTAGCGACTGATACAAAATAATTCCTTGTGTGGTATGTCATGTAAGAGATGCGCCACAAGGCCAAGCGCATCCTCGGAAGCCGTGACTGCAGCCGCGTTAAAGTAAAGAAATAGCAACAGTAACCCAGTCCTGCTGCGACCCGTACCCAGGCTCCTTGCAAATTAAACCCAGTTGCGCCCCCCCCCCCCCCATCCCAAGCCCAGTCCTTCTCGAACCATACCCAGTTCGCATACCAGTCCAAGCGGCTATAGAGTCAGGACAAGCCCTTGGAATCTACGGCCAAAGTATGAACTGCCTTTAGCATCCACTACCATGTTATTGGCTGTTTTGCATGTACACCGTAAGAAGAGCCACAACCCCAAAAAATCCATACATACATCAATACATTTCGTCCGATGAGTCAGTCTGACTTCCGGTCTTGGACCCGGACGTTAAAATTGGTTTGTTTTTGTTTTCACCTTGTGAGTTGCCATTTCAGGCTTCCAAGCTTGGAAAAGTACAACCTTGACAAGTCAAGTCAGTTAAAGGGAGATTTCATTGGCACTGAGCCTCACCTAACGAGCTCCACACATGACCTTGCCAACAAACTCCCCATTGTACCCTGCAGACACCCTCCTATATGTCCCGGTCCCTACCCACTCTCAGACACACATTGCCCTCCAGCAACTGTACATGTATGGTTCAATGTAGGACTGGAATACAATTCGACACATGCACATCACGATCCCGGTCCCTCCATCACATGCAATTCATCAGGATGCATGTTGGCAAATGCTTAGTATCAAACACACAGCTGGTGCAGCTTCAACATGGCAATTGACTCTGCCCCGGGTGCTGGTTGAACAGGTCAATAATCCTACCACCCACACAAGTATACTTGCAGGGGCACTACAGATGTACAGATAGATTGTCCTGCACTCTCCACTCCTTTCAGGAGCAATTACAACAAAACAGGCTAACCACCTTGTCTATCTCTGCATGCAACCACTCCTCCTACCATGACTAAATACATCACAAGTCCTCCTACCATGATATACGGTTGTTACCCACTCTAGTGATCCAGAGTAAGCCCTGTTAAACACTGCTACTGTTACTGATCTGGCAGTACAATGGAGAGGCAAGCCTGCATTTGCACCGACCGCTCTACCCCACCCGCCTTTAAACGATGCACCATGAGTGAACACAGCACCTACCACCACATAGCAATGGCACTCCCCATCCAATCCGGCAACAAGACTGGTTGCAAATGGAAAATAAGCACTGCATAAGTGAAAAAGGGTGCTAAAGCTTCACCTCGGGAAATGCCATGAAGACCATGCCGCCACCCTATCTAGACTCTGCCACCACATTAACGGCTTAAGACCCCAGCCCACCCCCTCAATTAGACCTGGCTCAGCAATGCAGTCTCAGCATAGAAGCATGACATGCCATCACCAGTATAGAACCTTTCTTTCACACGTACTTCTAAACAAGCAAACGCTGGCTCCAGAAGGGCCCAGCCATCATCATGGAACTTGCATACCAAATGCAAGCTGGTGAGCTGGGTCAGGCCTATGATGATGCTGATGCTACCCGCTTGCGACAGATCAACATTTCTCATCTGTAACGCCTGGAGCTGTGCACCTGCTGACCTGAGAGGGGAAAGCAAGCAGGCCACTTGGCTTGCCTGCAGCTCAAACAAGGGAGTAGGATAATCTGGGCCGATGTACAGATCCAAACACCTCAAGCTCGCAGGTACGCGGCACTCTAGCCAGCCAGCACACGCGGATACATGCCCAGGGTCGTCAAGATATATCTGCACCCCAGTTATTGGGAGGCCCCTTGTGACACTGACCAGGTTATCAGACGAGACGGGCGCTCCCCTGATGTCCAAATCCACCAGCCTCTTCAAAGAGCGGATGAGTGCATGGCAACCCCTCTTCTGCTTCAAACCAGCCAGAGAAGCGGTCTAGGGCCAAGCTGGTCAGGTTCACCAGACTGCTGGTCAGATCTGGCATGAGCTGCTCCTCATCATCGTCACTGACAACTAGCACATTCACTATCTTGAGGTCCAGTGCCCTGAGCTGGGTGAGTGCCAAGATGGAGGAGAAGGCAAGGGGGCTCAAGTCGCAGGTACAGAGAGCTAAGCGGGTAAGATTGGTCAAGGCAGACACCGCTACAAAGGACTCTGAGAGGTACCATGGATAATCGGAGTCAAGCCGGAGGCTCAAAAGCTGAGTGGCGTTAGTGATGGTCTGCAGCATCTGCGACGCATCAAAGGTCTCATTCCGTCCCGTCATGGTAAGGTCCAGCCTCGTGAGATTCCCAATGTTACGCTGCAACCATCTGGAGAAGCTGATGGCTGCATCAGGCTCCCCCGTCTCATCAATCAGCTGAATAGAACCCTCGACTGTCAAGCTGCTGCTGGCGGTGGTGGAGAGGTGATGCCAGGAGCGGCAGACCCTGGCTACGATGCCGTACAGGTGGCCCTTGTCAAGCTGCCTGAAGGCTTGCTGGAGGAAGGGGTCATGCATGGCAACATCCAGCAGGTCAAAGGGGCACCTGTTGCCGAAGTCTGACATGGAGCCTGAGGGAGCGCAGGTGCAAACAGACAGCAAAAAGGTAAGCAAAGGAAATGTCTGATATGTTCAAGTTTTGAAAAGAAACATTGCCCAGGTGGAAATTCGATTGCACCACATATGCCATGCAACGTACACTTTACACAGGACTGCGTTTAGCAACCACCACCAATGGCAGTCAGGTGTCAACCTCAACGTGCTAGGGGAAATCGCTATTCACTGGTTTCGCTCGCCAGGCTGCCTGCTCTGCCACGCACTGTTGCGTTCTGCTGGTACACTCGCAGCTGCTGCATTTCTCATGTTAAGCTAAGAGCATTGAACAGGCTTTTGAATTGAACATGCCGCATTGAAACTTAGGGCGGCCTCCTCCCAGTGAGGACAGGCCATGGCCTTACCTGCTACAAGTGACAGGACGAAGGCCAACACCGTGCCTGACTTCTTCAGCAGCCTCAGGTGCACACCTATAGAGCATGGACACACCTGAATCAGCCCGGGGGATAACCACTTTCCTGACTCCTTGCCTTGGCTGCCGTCGATGTGACAGCATGGGCACTTTGTAAATGAACGCTGCGTGGTTCGGGTCCTCTGCTCTGTGCTATGATTGTGCTAGCCCCATTTGGCATTCCTTGTCTGGAATGACTCCCGCTCCACAAACCTGCTCACTTACCAGCGGCACAAGTCAGTTGTCCGTCCCGAGGATCAGCTCGACTAAAGGAAGTGCAACCCTCTACCGTCGTGGGCTTATACGAAGATTGCAAAATGCTTCTAATAGCCCATGGTAAAGGAGTGTCAAACTGGCTGAACGTCGATAGGCCCCAGGCAATGAACTAGCGACAACACGAGGGCATGTGCGCCCACAGTCTTCCACTGGGCGATTGGACGGCGTCTTCAGACATGCACCAGGTGACTTTAACATAGGGTGGAAGGTTGTGCTGGGATACTACGGCTTGGATGCAATTTCCTGAACATGCCTGATGCAAGGCCGCCAGGCCGCCACAGTCACCAGGCACTACAACGGTCACTTTGCGCTCATAAACATCCTCTGGATCCCAACAAATATTAACAATCGATCACATAAAAGCAGCCGCTGACTTTCATATTCCATAAGGACGCATGTCACACATCACCAGTCGTGTGTTTGAAGCTCTTGTTGCGAGCTAGTACTCTCCGTCCCAACAGCAGGATATATGTTCGTTCTCACGTGATCACCTCATTAGCACCTCACCCCATGCCTGTGAAACATCAGCATTGCAAGCCCCCGGCACTCTCCTCTGAGATGCCCAGGGCAATGAGGACTGCATGACAGATTACCACTGTGCTGTCACAACTCAATGAATCTACAACAACTTGACACCCATGCTGAGCCTCAAGGATCGGCACTGGTATTCCTGTGTTCCTTGTCTTTTGGCTACTCACGCCACTCAATGCCAACGCGACAACCCGCGTTTGTGGTATACTTTCACTCTCCCATGCATTCTTCCACATGCAATTCAATCAGTCCCAAGCTGCAAAACAATCAACCCCACAGCATACCTGAGCCCACCACATGCAAGAGGCACTACTGCAAGCAATGACACTCACCATGAAGCCAATTATGCACAAAGCTACAAAAGGTGTACTGCTGCCTGAAGCAGCCACAAATGCATGGAAGCAGACAAATGCATGATGTTTGCTAACCATTCATTGAAAGCTCGGATCAGGCACGTCAGATGATGCTCAGACCCTAGCACATTCCAATTGAACCTCATACCACAGGGCTTGCCAGCACAACCAATCGTAGTGATTAGCTTACAATAGTCAGGGAACAATGTAATACAAGCATGACCAACTGCCACAAGCAAAGCCTCAAAATTGTCTCACCACCAAAGACCAGTAAATGCATTTACGCTGCATAGTATCACATAGGCATAGCAAGAGAATCACCTGATTAGCTTTCTGACAAGGCACATACCACAGTCACAAAAGCATGCACAGTTTCCTTTCATATCCATTTGGCATCCTCACCTCTCACGTATTTCCATCGTGTACCATGCTCTTGCTCCCACACCCAAAAGCATCACCAAACATTTACTGCCCAATCAGATACAAGAACCTCATGTCCAATAAGTAGCTGATCATCATAAGGAAGCCAATAGCTATAGCCATAGCAGAAAGCCAACCACTTATTCATGCAACCTATTCAACAGCAGTTCTGTGCAGAGACTGTACAGCCAGCCACAGAACACATGCACTGGCCCTCATCATGCAAATATGAAGGCAAGATCACCCACACCATACAATCACAACATTCAGAATGGAACATCAGACCACCATCCATCACCCCAAGCAGGAACCTCATGCATAAGTAGGTTTGCCCCCATATTCAACCCCGGCATCTGGCGTGCGAGATTTTAGCCATTATTCAAACTTATCAATGAACAACCCAAACAAGAGGGGTGACGACAGGGGAGCTCCTTGCTTCACCCCAGTAGTGCTTAGGAAAGGTGGGCCCAGCTCATGTTGTACCTTCGTATGTCATAAACTCAACATGTCAATAGATGTTACCCAGTGCCTGATCATCTCCCCATGAACCCCAAGAGCAGCGAGGAGCTCCGTAAGCATACCTCTTAAGACCCGATCAAACGCCTTTCAGTTTGAAAGTGAGCATAGCAGCGATATAGCCTTGCAGATCCAGAGCTGATTCGTGTACGATCCATCAGATGTCACAGCACAAACACATTGTCTATAGTGCTCCTCCCCTTGCAGAACCCCGCCTGTCCCTGAGCGCGCGCCCCAATACGTTCAGCATATGCATCAAGTCTGGTATTAAGGACTGAGCCAAACAGCTTGCCCAATACATTTGCCAAAGCAATCCCCCAACAATTATTGAGATCCCCTACCTCTCCTTTTCCATAGACTGCCGATCAGTGCAGCAGCTGACCAACCCTCTGGGTAGCGTCCAGAACAAGAAATCTTTTCAGTAGGAACATACAGGATAGGCAACAGAATGTATTCCCTGTGGTCCCGCTGATTAGCACCAGCAGGCACGAGGACATATGCCTCGCTGTAAAATCCAGCACGCAGCCCATTGGGACCAGGAGCCCTGCCTGAGTGTGATTTCCCTAGAGCCAGCTCAACCTGCCCGTCCTCAATGGGCTTGTTAAAGACCTTTGCTGCGTCGAGCCTCTGCTCACCAGCTTTTCCCTGAGCCACCTTTGCGTCAGAGCTACGTGCACCAGATCTACCTCAGGCCGAGCACTAGGAGGTAAGCTCTCCACCTAGAAGGGGCTGACCACTAGAGCTCCCAGCAGCCACCTTTAACATTTTTGTTTGTTTGTTTGTTTATCTCCACCTGGATCTCCCCCCACATGCCTACACCCCAGGCCTCCACCCTAACCCTCAGCCCAAAAACCTACCCCCTAAAACCTATGCAGCCTGAGGTCAGCCTGAGGTCTTCTGGGGCTTAACACTCCCGGCCTTCCTCATCATATCCTTGATCTCCACCCCTGCCTCCACCATGACCCAGCTGGCCAGCTGACTCAGCATGTTGGTTGCGGCGTTATTATAGTCTAAGGCGTAGGTGGTGAAATAGGGGAAGCGGTGCAGGGTGTTGATCCGGCCCCAGTTGCCCAGGCTCTGGCGGGTGGCGGTTTCCCTGGGCACCACACCGTTGGCAATGACCAAACCCTCGCGCTCGGTTTCGAGCTTGGTGCGAGTTGCTTTGGGCAGGGAGTCCTCCCAGTTCTTGGCCTGCTGGTTGAACACCCACAGCACATCCGCCTGCAAAGGTATAATGCGTGCAGCAGGCATGGGATCATATAATATTATTGATTATCATCTATCAGATTAATTAATTTATTAAGGTAGGACCACCTACCCCGTGGGGGGGGGGGATCCATTAGCATGCATGCAGGGAAGCAGGGGGAGGCGGGGTGGCAGGCAAAGCGCAGTCAAATGGGAACTAGCTATTGCAGGCCAGGTATGCGGGGAAGCAAGCAGTCAGAAGAAAGAGGTCCGATGGGGGGGACAGATGCATTCAGCCAGTAGGGCTTGGGGTCAGGGTCTACACTGAAGGTTTGGGGTTAAGAGTTGCAGGAGCCATGCGGTTGAGCAAGCAGACAGGCAAGGAGGTCAGAAGGACATCAACAAGCCGACACATAAAAACGAGTGTGCCCAAAGAGCAGAAAATGCATAAGATGCACTAGTCTAAGCAAAAGGAATTAATAGCAAACCCATATGTCCTACACTACTAAACTAAAGTAGACATTTAAACATAGATTGGTGGCAGGAAGCAGGAGAGGCATAATGAGCTATAAGCAGCGCATCACATATAGAGGTTGTATGCTTGAATCACCTCTGCTTACAAAAGAAGCAGGGAGGGATTGAGAGACAAAACAGAGGAAGAGTCAGAAATTATTGCGCATTCACAAGGGTTCCAACGAGGGTATGGGTACAAGGTTTCTGGCAGGTATTATTACATTTCATGAGATGCCATAGCAAGAAGTGCCATAGGCCCCGCACCTCAAGCTGGCACAAAGAATAGCAGGAGGAGGAACACCTCCGGCAGGTAGCAGACGGGGTGCTGGGGGCATGACAGCAGAGCCGCAGTCCAACACAGAATGTGTATCAGTCCTTTGTCCAAGGCAAAAGGAGAAGATCCATGACTAAACCCTGAATCCCAAGTGAACCCTGAGAAGGAGGCAGAACCGCCCTTATGCCCTGCGCTGGCATTGCAGAACACCCGAATGGCTTCGTAGCACAGCACACCCCATTGCAGTGCAGCTGTGCAGCCCCCCCCCCCGCCCTACCTCCCAGCATCATTTAAACCCTGCTCGGTTAGTCCCCTGCCCTACCTCCCAGCATCAATTAAACCCTGCTCGCTTAGTCCCCTGCCCTACCTCCCAGCATCATTTAAACCCTGCTCCCTCAGTCCCCTGCCCTACCTCCCAGCATCATTTAAACCCTGCTCCCTCAGTCCCCTGCCCTACCTCCCAGCCTCCCTCAACGTTGTGGAACTGGTTGTCCCTGACAGTGTACTGCGCCCTGTAGTAGGGGGCGCCTCCCTTCCTCAGCTGGGAGTGCATGTGCTGGTACAACTCCTGCAGTAGAGGCGGCAGAAAAAAACTATCAACAAATAATAATTCTGGGGTAGAATATCAGCGAAGGAGTGGTGAAGACTCTCACTTGGTACGAAATGCAGAGGTCAACTACCAGTGTAAGTGACCAATCCACCACTTGGCCAATTGACCAATAATGTTTTTTTAAATAAACCTGATTTATTATTTACCGGTAATTATTATATTATTATTATTATATTATTATTAATACTTATTATTGTTTAATAAATGAAAGACATGCAGCTTGAGTGCATCGCATCATGGAAGATGGGCTGAGATGCAAAAGGAGTACTTAAGGATCTGATCCCCAAAAGTCTATCTTGAATCCAAATTGCAACTTGCTCTTTTCAGTTTTCACCTTGGTTTAATGCATGCGCCATGCCATGCAGGGAAACCCGTAGGCCTAGGATGCTGTGAATCAAACCCTTAGGGCAACACCGACAATTTCATAATGCAAGGAGAACATGAAGGAAGCGAGGATTGCAAGGTTTATGGCACGAAGGTGTTGGTAGTCCTTGCAATCAGCTAGCTCCCTTACCCTGAAGAGGCGCTCCCCCTCCATCTGGTCCTTGCCAAACACGTGGGCGTTGTCATTCCACTGCACGGCCTTAATCCTGGGGACAAAGGTGGCCTTGGCCACCCCAAAGTAGCTGGCAGCATCACCTACGCAGGACCAAAACAAATCATAATGGTTTAGGCATGGTGGGGCATGGCGTGGTTGTGAAAGGGTGTGGGAGGGCATGGCTGTCTCGAACTTAGCTAGGGGCTGCAGTTCAGCACACACCATGCCAGACTTCCCGGCCTCATGAAGTATTGGCCTACTGCCAGACGGTTCACGCTCACTGCCGCTGTCTCGTGGTTGAGTGAGCGCAAAAGGATCAAGAATGTAGACAACGGCTTTTGATGTAAGAACCAATTGGCTGAGGGAAAGAAAGAGGGGGGCCATGCAAAGAGATGTCCAGTCTGTCAATATCCAGTGTGCAATGGGGGAACAAGCACGTGCAACAATTCATGAGCCGGTGTGTCGATCAAGGGGGACTGACTCCTGAGAACATGCAGAGGGTATGGTTAGTTCTTGAAAGCAGAGTGCAGTACAAAGGGCGCCATCATTGCGCAAATGAGTACTGCTGGTTCTGCTGTGGTCATAATGGCACATGGTTACATCTACGCACACACCATTTGTGGCGTACAATCAAGGGAGTAGGAGGACCACCTGCACTGTGGTTAAGCATGCAGGAGAGGCCGGCAAGCTGCCCTGCAGTCTGACTTCCTCTGCAGGGGAGGGGCTTAACCCCTTAATTAATCCTAGACAGGACAACCCGGACAGTAGCAGTCAATCATCCATGCACCACTCCAATCCTTCCACCCATCTCCAGGCTACTCACTACAGCAACCCTGAGCGCAAATCTGCCACCTTAACCCTATACCCTTGTTCCACCTCGCTGTTCTTTGTGACAGCTTGAGGTGCGGGGCCTATGGCACTTTTTGCTATGGCATATCATGAAATGTAGTAATAGTACCTATGCCACAACTAAAGCTCAACACAAGAGCAAGGCAGGATGTGTAGAAAAGCACCCCTACAGGTGCTCCTCAGTGATCCAGTTAGAGGCCCTCCACCCTAAGCCCTAAACCCTCCACCCTAAGCCCTAAACCCTCTGCCATGGTACTCACAGCACTCCGTGGCGTAGGTCTCCCAGTCCTGGTCTGCGGGCTGATCCGCAGCCACACAAATCACAATGTGCTCCACCTTCCTCCTCAGCAACGGCATCACCCCGTTGTTGTCCACCGAACCGCCATCTGCAAACCCCATCGGCTTCGCCATGGGGGCGCCAGCAGCAGCAGCAGCAGGGCCCGCTGAGCCCTTCTCCGTAGGTCTAATCCCAGCAGCCAAAAAGGCCTTAGCAGCAGCAGGATCAGCAGCTTTGGGGTCTGTGTCGAAGAGGCCCCAATTCACTAGTTCCTCAGTGGAGGCCAGCCTCTGCTGCTTAGCGTCCTCGGAGACGGCAGCCCCGGAAGCAAAGAAGGAGGAGGAGATGGCAACCATCTGACTGAGAGGGACCATGTGCTTCACCTTGACCTGTACTTTCTGCGGGGGGAAAGAAAGAGCACAGCAGCAGTGGCAGGTACATCAGGCGTAAGCAGTGGCAGCAATAGCTGTATGTAGCAGCAGTGGCAGCAGTAGCTGTAGCAGCCGTAGTGGCAGCAGTAGCTGTAGTAACCATAGTGGCGGCAGTAACTGTAGCAGCAGTGGCAGGAGTAGCTGTAGCAGCAGTGGCAGCAGTAGCTATAGCAGCCGTAGTGGCAGCAGTAGCTGTAGCAGCAGTGGCAGGAGTAGCTGTAGCAGCAGTGGCAGCAGTAGCTGTAGCAGCCATTGTGGCAGCAGCAACAGCACGAGTCTTTGTCAGGAGTAGCAACAACGGCAGGAATTGTAAGCAATTGCAGCAGCTGCCTCAGCAGTCTTAAGGCCCCCGTAGCAGCAGTTAAACACAGTTGGCGCAGCAGTTGAGTGAAAGCAGTGGCAGCAACAATATGGATCAGTTGCACCTTGCAGCAGCACCTGCATCAGCAACAGTAGCAGGGATAGATGCCTGAGCTGCTTAATTAGACAGCACGGAAATGGGCCTGGGGACAGGGCTGCACATAGCATTTTTTGTGTTTCTGCGCATGGCATGTACCACCGGTACTCTAGATGCTTCCTATTAGTGCTTGGACACTGTAATCGGCAACCGCCCACGATGTACCTGTGATGACTCATTTCTGGCTGCTGTGACAGGGCCATTTCATTCAGAAAAAGATTCGCTATGAAACTCAGCACCTAGTTTTGCTTTCTAGAGGTGGTTGGCTAGAGTCCGCCCGCTGCTCCCCCCCCCCCCCGCCCCAAACCCCTGCACCTTACACCAGGTGCCCTTCCCACAATTGCTGTATATTGATCCACAATCTCGTTTCGTAGCTCTCTCAATCTCCCTCTAGCTGCTCTCTAGTACCGTATTTAGTGCTTTTTAAGAGGTTTCCCGAAAGAGAGATCGAGAGAAAACGAGCAAGAGAAACCGAGAGAACACGAGAGAGCTAGGCCTTAAAGGATAGCTGCCTTACCCTTCCGTGTGGGGTTGGAGAAGGGGCTGATCTGTACAACTATTTCAAATTGTCCCCACCTACCCCTGATTCGGAGTCCCCCAGAGGGCCTTGCGGCACGGCATTGAGGCCTAGTGGCTGCATGTAACCTCCACCCAGTGCAGGCTCTGCGTCTTTAAAGTCAGAAGGTGTGCCGCAATAAAGGGGAGTGAACCTGTGGGGGTGGCAACAGCAGTAACATTAGTATTGTGGGACCAGAGGCGGTACATACGACCAGCAGCAGCACTACAGCAGTACAAGGTGCATGAGCAGCAGTACAGGTGGGTGATCAGTAGTGAGACTCTAGGCAGCAGCTGGGCTGATGTTTTCCTCAACTCTGGTGCAGGCAAGCAATTACGTGGAAAACTGTCTGTGAACAAGCAATGGAGCCAATGCATATGTATTAATGCCTGTGGCCTCATATTTGCAAGCTTCAAGGCGGGCAATTTCTTCATGCATTGTGCCTACAACACCTGGAAACTTAAGCGAAGGGGGTGCACACCTCTTCATTTACTA
Organism: Pseudopediastrum boryanum; assembly: GCA_963556185.1. Taxonomy (NCBI): domain Eukaryota; kingdom Viridiplantae; phylum Chlorophyta; class Chlorophyceae; order Sphaeropleales; family Hydrodictyaceae; genus Pseudopediastrum; species Pseudopediastrum boryanum. The sequence goes on from OY744503.1 coordinate 8,144,100, forward strand.
CTGGGTTTGCAAAATCCTCAGTGTAACAAGCCCACAACAAAACATCGGGAGCAGATGTTGGCTGGCATATGCTTAGAACTTGCTTTCATTGGTACCGCTTGAAATGTCGGCTGTCAGTAGCAAACATGCACAGGGTCTGGACAGCCCCTGCCCTCTGTCAGAGCCCAGCTCAATACTACGGGTCCAACGTGTGCTAGCCGGAGCCAGCAGAACAGCCGCCCAGCTCAGTCACCTCATTGGTGGTCAGCTTTGTCAAAATACAACAGATTAAACAAGTCATTCATTCGTAAATGTTTTACTTTTCCTGTATTGCTTGTATTCCCTTGCCTGCCTCGGAAGCCTACTGACTTATCATAGATTGGCCAGCGTACCCTGAACGTCGCCTATTCTTGAGGTTTAGAAGATAATACGGCTTCTCGGACCAGCGACTTACTCATAGGGGTAGAAGACGTGCCCATCAGAGCCAGGCGCATTGAATGCAGCGCCAATGATGATTGGGTAGGGCCTGTGGGAAGGGCCAGCACTCTTTAGTCAGCTTGAGTCATCAGAGCCAAGATGCTCCAGAGAAAAGGAAAGTGGTGTGCAACCAAGTCCAGGGAGCAGAAGGTAGCCTAGCCAATGTGTGCACGAATCATTACATTTCATAATATGCCATAGCAAAAAGTACCATGGGCCCTGCATCTCAAGCTGTCACAGAATAGAGCGAGGTGGAGCAGAATTAATACAGTTTGTATTCTGGCATGCATGACAAACATGTCTGCACAAAATGCTACTTTTACATGTATACTATGGGGGGGGGGGGGGGTGTATTCTCAGGTGTCAATGTGTCCTTCCATCAGTGCAACCAGCACAATGAGCCACTCACCCTACCCTACACTGCCCTACCCTAATACTCCTATCCTAATCTGTCCTACCCTACCCTATCTACCCAAGTTTACCCTACCCTAATCTGCCTTGCCCTACCCTACCCTACCCTAATCTACCCTACTGTAATCTGCCCTCCCCTACCCTAGCCTGCCCTACCCTAATCATCCTATTCTAATCTGTCCTACCCTACCCTATCTACCCAAGTTTACCCTACCCTAATCTGCCTTGCCCTACCCTACCCTACCCTAATCTACCCTGCTGTAATCTGCCCTCCCCTACCCTAGCCTGCCCTACTCTAAGCGTCCTACCTAATCTGTCCTACCCTACCCTATCTACCCAAATCTACCCCACCCTAATCCGCCCTGGCCTACCTTATCTGCCCTGCCCTACTCTATCCTACTCTATCCTACTCTGCCCTGCCGACCCTACCCTAATCTACCCTGCCCTACCCTAATCTGCCTTAACCACTGCCAAGCCGGCAGCTGCCTTACGGAACCTGTCCTTCAACCTCCCATGCTGAAGAATGACCCACTAGCCCTTGACACTACCCACCTGTCCGGGTCAACACAAGCGAGGAACACCGGGTCGTCACCGCCGACCAGCTTCTGCACTTCGTCCGCAATGTGCCCCGTTGTGTTCTGAGCCGAGACGGTGCTGTCCATAGAGTCCAAGCCATAGGGCTGAAGGAAGCTGGTTCTGATGGCATCCGTCCAGGGCAGCACCTTGTCATCATCCTCGGGGGACTTCACCTTGTCCAGGAAGCGGAGGCCCTCCAGGATCCTGGAAGCTGTGTTGCAAGGAAGGATTGGATGAAATTAAGGGTTCCAGGGGTTGCTGGACAGAGTTTCAGGGAAAGTGGGGTGGCTGCCAACCAGGGCGTGTGAGCCCATGGAGATGGCACCTTTGTGAGGTAGGGGAACCTTAGGGCCGCTTTATTACATTTCATGATATGCCATAGCAAAAGGTGGCATAGGCCCCGCACCTCAAGCTGTCACAAAGAACAGCGAGGGAACAGAATACGGGTGAAGTATGGCATGTATGACAACAAACTAAGGGCCATTATTAGACCACACGGTCCACCAGCAGATTGAATCCCTTGTTTGACTTCTTCTTTGGCTACGGCTCTTGGGTCTGCATGGCTGGCCCCCACTACTGCTTATACCATAGTTCTGCTGTCATTTCTTGTGATGAGACACGTGCATGCAAAGCTAAGGCCACAGTCTTCAGGAAACACAGCACAGCAAAAAGGAAGGAGCTCAGTCGCTCAGACTGGAAACCTGTTCACATTAGTTGCGATGATGTGCAGGGAATGAGTAACCGACAGCACAGCAAAAGGCTGAAGTGAACTGTCTTGCGCCTTTTCACCTATCTGAAAGCGGTGGCGGCTGCTTTTTTTTGGGATACTGGGATGTGCTCACCTGGGTCATTGGTCTTGACCCAATCCCTCAAAAACCTGTCGGTAGTCTGCGGGATGGAAAGGGGTAGAATGACCACAGAGTCACAAAAGCCGTACGGTCCCAGGTGTTTCAATCAATCAATCAAAGATGCAGAAGCCAGCCATGCTGACAGACCAAGTCGCCTCAGAGACCTTCCAGCATCTGCCTCCTACAATAGGAGGCACACAGCCACGTGCCAGCCTGGCACCCTACCATGATGATTGCACGAGGCCAAACAATACAATGACAACATGAACTCTCATCCAGATGCAACCCGCATGCATGCAAGAGGGCTAGAATGATTTGGAGCTCTATAACTAACTAGGGGTTTCCAAGCTGGCAATAAACACAGTGTACTTTAAGGCGCTTTGCTGAGGCAGGCCTTCGTCTGATGGTGTTACATGTTCAGGGTTCAGGCCATCAGCAGCATCAATACAATGGATGATGGCCGCAAGAGCAGTGTCACAAGAACCGTCAATAAAGGCGGGCCAGGAGTCTTATTACATTTTGAGCGGCGATGTTGAAGTCAAAGCAACCCGCGCATGGCGGGTTATCCACATTCAGCTCATCAGCCTTCTTGGCAGTTGCACCCTTTGCCAGCACCACCAGCTTCTCAGGCGGGTAGTAGGGGCCCAAGAATGACTCAGCATTTTTGCGCATGGCTCCAGAGGGCAGTGCTCCCGTTTGTTTGTTGGGATTCATGTAAGAAAAAGGGGCATTGAACCTTCGACAAGAGAAACAGCCATGGAATTGGGTGAGTTCGAGACAGATTACAACAAAGCCAGCAATGTAACATATATACTGCTGAGTCCATCCCTGGTTGGTCAGCACATGGATTCAGTCCTGGGAATGCCATGGAGTGCCTGACTCAGAGATAGGGGTTGATTTAGTCAGCATAAAACATCCATGGGGTACTGCCGAGACCATTTCTATGTTTGCACAATGCCTAGACTCAGTGCCGGTTCTTGTGACATATACGGACCTGTGGCACTTTTCATATGGGATATCATCTTGGTAGATATGCAAGTAAATAGGGCCTTACTTGCAAGGCAAGAAACGGGCAACTGCTTCAAAAAACGACGGATCATTTGGACTCACCAGCTGGAGCCAGAAATAGTGCTCAGGTACTTGGTCTTGCTGAGGATAGTTGCTTTGCTGTCGTCAGGGTGGGATATGTTGTGCAGGCCCCTGATCCAGCCGGAGGCAAGCGTAGCTGCTCTGTAGCCACCCCCACCGATGGCCACCCCGAAGTTGGGCTTGGCCTGGATATGGGGTATGCCATAGCTGCCGGATGAGAGTTCGGGGAACTCACGTGCCTTGCCACCCGTTCGCCAGTACTGCACGGGCCTGCATGCAGGGCGAAAGTAGTTAAGAGACGCGGAAAGCAGAGGCACTGCAAGCACAGTGAGCAAGCATCTGAGCTGCACCAAGACTCGCAACGCTCACGCACATGCTTTTGCCTCCCAGTGAGTGAGCCATCCTCCGCGTGAGTCGTAGGAAGCCTACGAGTCTCGCAACCAGTAAGGCAATCAACTAAGTGTCTGAGATGGCAAGCTGACTCCAAGTACCTTCTTTAACGGCAATGAAGTCGTTGTCAAAGACACTCCTTTAAACAAAAACCAACACATACAACGATGTATACCAGCTCCCAAGAGCTCAACCCGAGACGATAGTAGCAAACGATAGCACGTCAGACGATAGACGACAGGAGTTCACAGATATGACACAGAACTTCCTGCAGCCATTGGCAAGAACTTCCTTGTCACTTGTAGAATGTACGCAACTGTAAACATGGACGGATGTAGCAATCTCAACAATCGCGACAGCTGGACGGGTATGAGGCCTGATCACCCCCCTGCGGTGCGGAGGGGCCCGGAAATGCCCTCGCGATGTCTGGCCCCCTATCGTCACACCTGCTATTTATCGCCATCCCCTGGTTTTAATCTTACCGCTCGGCTTCTCACGTTTCTTGTTTCTGGGCACCCATGCGCCTTCTGCGCGTTCGGTTGCCTTTCCTCGAGTACATTCCTCTAGCTGATAGTGGACTTTCTCCCACTGACCAGGGGCATGCACTCTTTATCATTACAAAAATATCTAACTGGGCCTCTTTTTGCAGGTACCAACAGCTCTCTTTCGACCTCATCTTGCAGGGCCTATGGTGACTTTCATTCCGAATTGCCACCTGCAAGTCGAAAATCGATAAGCTGTCAATCTCACTGAGCGGAGGGCCTGTGACGCTTGGGCATGTGCAGCAAGTGTTCAAAGGTGTCCCATAACTTATTAGGAAGTCATGCAAGCAATCAGGTGGGCCACCGGTCTCGTTTCTTTGTCTCCCATGATACGAGCAGCATCCCCCTTCGTAGATGCACTATCAGGTCTGCAATTATTCGACGGTAAAGGTGCTGTACGTGACATGGATCCATTTTTAATAACTTATCGGAGATGATAACGTGCTGTAAGGGCTTAGAGCTTGCAAGGAAACAGGTTTGGCCAAAACGCGACCACCATGCATAGCCTGGACACAAGGAAGAAAGCAGTACCTTCGGTGACAAAAAACTGCTTCTGCCTTCAGATACTAAGTTAAGACATGTATCTGGGGGCTGCGCTGCTCTTGCGTTGCAGTATTGAGAGACTTTCGCCAGTTCTAAGCTGCTGAGGCAAATCCGGATTTCGATGTGGGGTGGCAATTCGGAATGAAAGTTGCCATAACACTTTAACTCGGCCGTTCAATCTGCAGGTATACCTCTTAGCACGTCAGCCTTCCCCCCGGTAAGTTCCCGTTTCAGGTGAGTTGCTCCTGGTTTGCTACGTTCACAAGCTGCTCTTCAGCGGTCAGCAGCATCCAACAGCAGACAGACCCCTGCACAAGCAGCAACAACCTTAGCCGCAACAGCAGCACCCGCACAGGGTTCACCCCCACACACAGGAGTACCTGCACCCTCGAAGCCATAAAAATTGCATTAGTACAACTTGCAATCGCAATGCCAATCCCATAACAGCAACAACCAGCTCCAGTAGCAGCGGGGACTATGGCACTTCAAGTTGCTCTGGCATATCATGAAATGGAATAACAATTCCAGTAGCAGCACCACTAGATAGCTCCAATCAGCCAAGACACCTCAACCACAGCAGGAAGCTTAACGACATCACCTAGCTTACCACCTCGCTTACCACTCTCATTCTTGCTTGATTGCTGGAGCTCTAGCGCCATTGCCTGCCCATGGGGAACTCAGTCCCACGAGCCCGGGTTTACATGCTACTGCCCCATGCATTGGACCTTGCCCACCTCCCTGCTGACATATTCTCTCACCTCCTGTTGTTTTTCCCCCTTCGCCAGCCCCCGTGCTTTAGTGGGCCCCCAAACACCCAAATATGCCTCAACACGCTAACCCTTTGCTGCAGAACATAACTCTAACTCGCATTCCCACCATGATGCTATCCTCTTCACTGCCCTAGTTCCAACATACCTAACATTTATTAGGCCACACAATCACACACAGAGCTAACCCCTTGCTGCAGAAAAATGCTAACCCCCTTCTTCCACAAAACTGACCAAACTAACCCTTTGTTGCAGAAAGCTGAATTGTCCAACTGCCACCATGGGGAACTCAGTCCCTAGAGCCCGGGGTTTACTCTCATTGCACGCCTAGTTCCTGCCCGCCGACATTTCCCCTCATCCCCATTTGTTTTTTCCCCCTTCCCCGGTCACTGGGTGCCCTCGTGGTGACTCTAACGGTTTGCCTGTAGTGCTCCCTTCCTTCCGCTTCAGGTATTTCCTTCTTCGCAGGTCCTCCTCTCGGCCTTCCACCACCCCGCTAGCATCGTGCTTATCGCTGGAACCTTTCACTTACTGGTGGCTTCATATCCCCGTGCAGGTAACCCCCGCCTCGAGAGTCAGCTTATTGTCAGCAGCACTCAGGGTAAACGTATATTGAAACTAGGCACCCCTCTTTATCTGTTTGGCCAAATTCATAGCCCCCCAGGGGGGGGGCCTGGGGAGCTCAAAGTAGCCTGAGGCCCCCCCTCCCCCCTGAGGGTCAAAACAGCCCTAAAACAGGCACTTCATGCCTACACTTCTGCCAGCCCCAAGGGCCCCCCAGGGGGCGGGCCTTTCCACAGCTCAAGGAGCCCCAGGCCCCCCCGGGGTACAGATAAAGAGGGGTGTCTAATTTCAATTTACGCTTACCCTCAGCCAATTCAGCTTTTCAGCACGCCTGCCAGCCATTTCAGCTCATCGATCAGCTCACAGGACAAGATCTAGGTTTGGGGTGGTGGTTGCAACCTGCTTTGTTCGCTGTACCCTGCTTTTCTCGCTTTCAGCACTGCATGACAGACCCTGCTTTTCTTGTCGCATCACTCTCCCCTGCTTTGATTACCTGTACCCAACCTCCGTCTCTAAATCCGCCGATTTCGGCATGATCTCGAGAGGGCTATGTGCTGGATTTTTGGCCAAAGCTAGCTCATATCATGGCACGACTGCTGGCGCTTTCAGGTGTGGAAAAAGCAGTGCACTGACAATGATCGTCGAGTTGCAAGCGTGCAGATGGTGGCAACACAGAGGTATAGGTGGTCTGTTGGCCAGACGCGAGAGGGCTGTGTGCTGCAACTTTGCTCGAAGCACCCTTATTTTTGGCCCGACTTCCCCCGGGAGGAGGGCCATTGGCATCGCTCGACATATAGGTCAGGACCTAAACCGCGAGGCATTTGGCTCCAGTACCGCCGATCACCGCAGTCCGTGGAACCCGGGGTGTGCTTCCGCTCACTTTGCTGAAGCGTCTCCTGTTTCTTCCTCAACCTCTATCATGGCATGCAAAGTAGGTCGTGTACAGTCTTAACTGTTCTATGGAATATAATGCAGATGAATGTCATTGTGCATGTTGTGTGACTGACAGGCGCACGGGTAAACCAAATGTGCAGATTGTGCGTGATAAGTTGCAGGCTTTCCTCAAAGACACAGTGCAATACGACAGATGTGCCGCCCTAATGCCCTAAGTAATCCTCCAACACTGCTCACATAGGGCGCAGCAGAACCGTTCACTTAATCATTTGAGACAAACACCATTCACCCTGCCGACCCTGCGGCATACCGACAGAGATGCAACACCTTTTTTGCAACTCGTGAGAGGAGTCGGGCCCCGAAGGAAGCTCCTGAGCGTCCGCTTTATATGTATACTACCCTGGGAGACTCAGCTTGCCCACAAAAAAGTGCACTGATACTGAGTTTCACCCCCTTCTGCATTGCGATCTCCACCCCTCGAGTGACAGCCAAAAAGGAACACGGAGCCCGCGTGGAGTCTTTAAGAGTCTCCCAACATAACAACACAAAACCATAGTAGCCACAGGAGAGCAGCTATCACGAACTGAGCCTTTCTTGGCCGGCAGATCAACCCTGCCCCTACCATGCACATCTATCTGGACCAGCTGGCGTTAGAATGAAGTCTTAAGGACAACTGTACACAAGTATGCATAGGAGCCAGTGGCTCAAACAACCAACGCATGAGCTTTCTGAGTGAATGTCTGTCTTGATCAGCAATATGCCTCTAACCAAAAAACCTGCTGCCTAGAAGAATTAATACCCAATACATATATGCGCATATATGTGTCCGCGATCTACATATGCACTCTTTGAAACCGCATTGCTTGCCAATGTATGAGCATGCATGCTACTAGGAAGTGTGCAGCAACTTGCACACCTTGACTAGAGGCAGCGCGGCCATGCTGACTGGCCAACTGCTGCTTGCCCTGCCGTTCATGTACCTGCTGCTGCTGGATAGTACTGTGCTGATGCATCATACCCTGCTGTTGTTACTGCGCGTGATGCCATGGCTGCTGCCATACTGCTGCTGCTCCTCATGCCAAGCTGCTCCCTTGTTGCTGCTGTTGCTGCTCTTGATGCCATGGCTGGTGCCCTACTGCTGCTGATGCTCATGCCAGGATGCTCCCCTACTGCTACCGTTGCTGATTTCAAGCAAGCTGCCGTCCATCCAAAATGGGACTGCTGTCCACATGTACATGGTAACCTTAAGTTATGTGGCACTCAAGGCTGCTTCTTAAATGGGGCAGCAACACTGGCTCTGAGGTGACCTGCACACTGTGCGTGAATGTGCAGGTCCACACAGCGGGGGCTCTCATATAAGCTCTGGCCTTGGCGGCACAAGCAAACAAACATTCAACGTTAAGAGAGACCATTACACTCACATACAGCCCTCCGGGCCATGCATGACCCAAGCATGTCTCCAACCAGTTTCTTATCGGGTAAGATGGTAAAACGTTTGTGAGCCGGACTGCCACACCTAACTTAATACACCTACCAGCAGTCCAACAGCCTGTGACCATTTCAGTTGCCATTGCCTGTGATAAGCCTCTCACCATGTCTGTCTCCGATATCAAACATCTCATAGACATAGAACAGTCCCAGTGAAGCAACAGTTGACTGCTGCCCCAACTTCATAGAATATCATGATTTAGGAAGCTGTAGAAGCTGCACCCGGCATCAATCAATTAAACTGCAAAATCAGCACGCAACCCACCGGCTGGGCCATGTCCAGTGTTTCCACTTCATTTCTTCACTCACTACTAATGAAACAGCCTGCATTACTAATGGAACCCCCTGCATTCTTAATAGAAGATCTTCACATGTAAAACACCATGACAGCCTGCATCACACATGCACATGAAGATGAGGTAGTTAAATGAGTCACAGGTTAGTGTCCAATAGTAGCCACACTTGACCAGCAACCGGTCAAAGATCACTGATCACTTGATGCTTAGGGCAGCGGCAACCTCGGCGGGCTGGTACCTCCACCAGGTCAATCAACATAGCCGGCTGCGTTGATGTATACAGTGCAGTGCTGTAAACGTACAGGGAAATGACCCTTTCCCTGCTTCACCGAGTCTCTTTCTGCAATGCACCATAAACTGCGTGACACCAGGATTCATAAATAAAAGGTGGAATAGCGGGCTCAGCAACTGCAGAGGGCCCAGAATCTCATCTTCACTTGCTTGGTACTCCTGCACATTTCCAGTGACATACCAGTGATTAGCCCGCCATGCCTGGTCTCTTGTTGACGGTCTCCCACTCCGCAGCAAAAAAATGATGTGGCCTCGGACAGCTCCTGAGCTGAAGGGGTTGTCTGGGACCCAGGGCTCACCCATGCAGTGCACGCTCTGTTGTTGCCTACTTGCGTTCCTTATCACCCCTCAAAGCCGTCTATACAATATGGTACCCCCTGGTAACCCCTCGGTCACCCCTTGGCAACCCCTTGGTAACCTGTTTTTGGGCCCTTGTCACTAGAGGAAAAAGCCTAAAGCTGAGGGGATGTGAGGGGTCCGCCAAACCCTGCGTCCCACCCACCCCCTAAAGGATTGTAGGGCTCCCCCTTCGGCCAATTGGCCAACGACGTTGGAACTCGGGCCTCGCCCATGTGCAAGGCAGCCAAGAATTGCACTATTGGGCTATTGGGCTATAGTATCATCCCCAAGTGCTGAGTTTCAGTCCTCAAAACCATCAGTAAGGTATGGTATTTGTTTGGTATGCCCCTGCCCAAGTTTGCCAACAGCATCGGCACCCTGTGCAAGGCCCGCACTCATTTACTGGGCTATGTTACCGCCTCCTCGCATTCATATTCAGCCCTCAAAACCATCCATAAGGTATGGTATTTGTTGGAAACTGCCTCCACATCTCGAAGCATCACTCACAATAGGCACCTTATCAACCGCCTTCGTCAAATACACCATATCCGCCATATCTGTCGCCAAGCTCTCATCCCCATAATTGAAAGGGATCAAAGTGAAGCCGATGTTGTTGCTGCTGGTGGTAGTGACTGGCGCGTCTTCTGAAGTAGGGATGTGGTAGAGGCCCCCAGATACCCATATGACAATATCTTGGTTTCGGATGGTTTCTGAGCCGATGAAGTCATCGAAACGGACAACGGGGCTGCCTAGACGTGCTTGGTTGTAGATGGAGCTTGAAGATGTCTCATGGTCTTTGTGCTTGGTTGCTACAAAGCTGTAGCGAGCAAAACCTGTGGGACAGAGATGCGATAGTATCAGCGAAACCAGAAATAGTGTGCTTTTACTTGCATGGGGTGGGAGTATACATCTGGTTTCACTTGAGGTGGGTATAGATACTTATCGTCTGGCCCCAACCATACATACACGTCCAAAGGTGTGTGGAAGAGAGTAGAAGGGGCTCTGAAGGAGCAAGAAGAAACAAAAGTTGTCAAGAAGATATCAAGAAAGGGTGAATAACAGGAACCACCCTCCATCCCCCTCCTTGACCACTCCCCCCCACGCCAATGACGTAGCACTCTTCAACGATTCTTCCTCACCTGTTCCCTATCTTCAGTCCACCTTCCTCCCCTCTCTTCCCCTTTCCACTGGGTGACCCCTCCTTTCCTCCCCTCCTCCCTCCCCCCCCCCCCTTTCCCCTCCTCCTTTCCTCCCCCTCTTTCCTCCCATCCTTCCCCTCCTGTCCATTCCTGCCCTCCTTTTCTCCCCCCCTCCGCTTGTTCCCTTCCTTTCCCCTTCCCTTCTTAAACCTTATTCCTTCCCCACCTCTCAGACTGACTCCATCCATTCTGCGACCCCGCACCCACACCCCCCACTTCCTAGTGACTCCTTCCATGGTTCGGGGACTGGCATTAGATCCCCGCCTCCATCCCCCCCACTCCGCCCCTCTTCCAGGCTTGTCCCGCTCCCCTCACTCTCCCCCCCCCTTGCCCCTCGCCTGTCTCATCCTGACACCCTCCCTCCCCTACCAACCCCTTCCTTCCCTCGTCCTAACACCCTCTTTACCCCCCTTTCCCCCATAGACCACCCCTTCTTTACATCATCCTGGCACCCGCTGCACCCCCCCTCCTCTGCCCTTTCCACTTATCTTGTCCGGGTACCCTCCTTCCATCACTCCCCCCTTTCCCTTCCTCCACTCACCTAATGATTTCTTCCATGGCTCAGACTCTGGCATAAGCTCATGTATAACTCGATTCACCTGCACCTTATACCCTCGTGCGCTCCCCCATTTGTTCCTAGCATTCTCATTCACCACAATGGGGATCTTGGGGGTTGCCAGATTGGTGTTGATGGCACTCTGCTGCTCGGTTTTGGGGGTGGCCACGTCGTAGTAATGCGCATAGCGCTTTCCACCAAACCCAGTGTCTACCTACAAGGATAAAGAGCATATTCAGGGTCTAGGATTTAGTGTTCCATGCTATGGCAGGGGTTGCCAGTTTACTGCGCGAAGAGTAGTGTACCAAATGTGGCGTGCTTGACACTCTCCCCAGGGCTTGGGTCTTATAGGAGCTTCACAACTCCTGAACCCTCTTATTTACAGTCACACCCCAAAGAATTCTGTGCTGGGTGGGTTGCCTCACTAATCATGGACTACTGAATTGAAGGTGGGGCAGCCTCAAGAGAGCTGTCTACGGAAGTATGACAACAGCGATGGGATGCCAGCACCCCCCTGTTACCCCCGCGGTTTCAAGGTTCAAGGTCCTTACCTGTGCCATCTTGATCTCATCTGTCCTCACACTGTTCTGTGAACCTAAGCCCCTAAACTAAACCCTAAACCATAAAACGAAATCCGAACCCTAAACCCTAAAACCGACCCTAAACCCTCAAAGCGAACCCTAAACCCTAAACCAGATGCCCTTACCTGTGCCATTTTGATCTCATGTGTCCTCACACTGTTCTGTGTTCCTGCAATGTCAAGGTCCACCTTCCATGCCAAATGGTGGTTGTGGATGGTTCCTCCTACACCCCAGTTCATGGGGTACCCAAAACGTGCTGGGTAGCTGCCGCTTTGGGCATTAGCTTGCACATACCTGCAAACAGTTGTATACACAGATATCGATATAAATTATACCAAGAAATGATAGTTTATTAGAAAATATATATAGAAAAGGTACGGTAATAAGCGACCTCCCATTGTAGTATCAACGGGGCGTGTTTGAATTTCGATAAATATAATCTTTCAACATCCTTTGCTTCTACAGCAGCTTGAAGTGCGGGGCTTATGGGAGCTGCAAGGGTTTATGGGAGCTGCAAGGGTTTATGGGAGCTGCAAGGGTTTATGGGAGCTGCAAGGGTTTATGGGAGCTGCAAGGGTTTTCAAGTGTGAACGTACCTGCACACAACAGCGACCCATCAGCAGCGACCAAAAGCGGCGTTGCCCTGCAAGCCCCGGCCCGCACTTTCAGGTCCCCAACAAGACTATGGTGTTTTCAACTGTTTCACACTGACATATTTTAGGGTTTGGGGTTTAGGGTTTGGGGTTTGGGGTTTAGGGTTTAGGGTTTTTCAACTGTTTCACACTGACATTTTTTTTACATCTCACGCAACAGGTAAAGGCACAGTTGGTACATTGTGATCATACTTGCATAGGCTGACCATAGCTGCGGTCTGCACCTCTAGGTATGACTATTACTATCACATTCCATGGCATGCCATACCAGAAAGTGCCATAGGCCCCGCACCTCAACAGAAACAAAAACACCTATAGCTACTTCTTTTACCTTAGATTGTTGTGAATTTGTTTACTTCTATCAACCTGCTGCTGCAAGCTGCATCACTGTGGCTTCCATTCGTAAGCCTGCGCTTTTCAACGCGTCCTGGCATTGTGCCTAGCCTCATCTCTCCTCACTGTTAAATCTGTGTCACCCAGCTCACCCTGTGGTGTGTACTTTGGTCTCAAAAGTGCCATCCACGTAGAGGTACGTGTCCAAGATGTAGTCATAATTATACACCTCAGCAATAGATCTGATGACTAAAACCCAGCTCTTGATCGCTCCGTAGAAGTTGTAGGAGTAACTGTAATGACGAAGCGCAGGCACTCCTGCAGGAACAAAGGAACATTAGTAGTTTATAAGTGCGTAGTGAACAACAGCAAAAGAACCAGCCAAAATCGCTATGCACAGTAGGAAACGGGTCAGAAGAAACTAATTGGACACTGAGAACCTGAGGGAATGATGAGGGACAGAATACAAAGTGCAGAGCACGTTGTTTCCGTTCAAATCTGTGAACCCCCAAACCCACCTTTAGCTGTATCCATGTCAATAATGCATATAAAGTTCTTCTAGTTGCTGGGTGCCCCTTTACGCTACGTGAAATATCCATTCAAGTCAAGTTCAATGCGCTAAGTCCCCCCCCCCCCGCCCATGCAACCTAGTTCCTCACAGCCCCAATCATTTTGCCGACAGCACCTTTACTCGCAGTATTCACAGATCCCCTAACCCCTAACATATGTACCCAGCGACCTCAGAGCCCTAAATTCATCTACATGTGTCCATTTAAAACACACATATGGAGTTCTTATGTGTATCAACGCCAGGCATCCCTTTATACCAAGTGAAGGTATCAATATAAGCTGAGTTAAGGGGACAATCCACGCCATGTAGCAGCTCCTTGTGCCTGAGACCCCCAATGCAACCTTACTTAACAGCCCGTATCAACAAACCCAGAACATTTAATCTCTCAAAACACAGACTTGAACCCCCTCAATCGAAATGTAGTCACCTCAGAACCCTAAACCCCTATTCACCTGTGTCCATCTCCAACACACATATGGAGTTCTTGTGTGTATCAACGCCAGGCATCCCTTTATACCAAGTGAAGGTATCAATATAAGCTGAGTTAAGGGGACAATCCACGCCATGTAGCAGCTCCTTGTGCCTGAGACCCCAATGCAACCTTACTTAACAGCCCGTATCAACGAACCCAGAACATTTACCCTTTCAAAACACATAGACTTGAACCCCCTCAATCCAATTGTAATCACCTCAGAACCCTAAACCCCTATTCACCTGTGTCCATCTCAAACACACATATGGAGTTCTTGTGTGTGTTAACACCTGGTGCCCCCTTATACCAGGTGAAGGTATCAATATAAGCTGAGTTAAGGGGACAGTCCACGCCATGTAGCAACTCCCTGTAGCTTGCACCCATTCCCCAGCTGCTGTCTAGGTATAAGGTATTGGCCTGGGCGATGTCTCCAGCACCGTAATCTGCGAGATAACAAGCGGCAGTGAGAGCGAGAGAGAGGGTCAAGCCAGCACCTTGTAGTAGCTAGCCCGACGATCCCAAAGCATGACACCACCCCCCCTTACCGCCATTAGTTCAGGGTTCAGAGTTACCGGTTAGGGTTCAGGGAAGGTTTAGGGAGAGGTGCCAAAGCTGCATGCAACAATATCGTACATGCAGCTCATTGCCTGCTCCTTTGGTCAGTTGTTGCTGGTACTCAATAATTATGCCAGGCTACTGCACAGAAATCATATCTGGTGACCCTGTCAGCCAATTTTTAAGTGCATCCTATCAGCGAGTGTGGAAGTGGGATATGCCTGCCCGTTGCTCTGAAAGGGGGACTTGTGCAGTTAACAGCACGCTGTGCTCACTCAACAACCTGTGGTCAGAGGACATTGCTGCAAAGTATCAATCCCTGTCCCGTGCCAATCAAATCCAATCTATCAGGCCAATTCAATCCATTACAAGGTAATCCCATTCACCACCATTCTAAACATGCCGCCCACACATGCACATGTCCCCCCCCCCAACAAGCCTGAACCGACCTACCCCCTACACCCAAAAACCCCTTCCCCCCCCCCCCTCCCCCCTTTCCCCCCACCGCTCCACCATGTACCAACCCACCACTTTCTTTCAGACTTCATCCATGGCACTCCTGGTAAGGCAGTCACTCAGACACCCACCAAATTATTTAGTCACTAGGCCAGCTTCCCGATTCACTCACTCACCAGCTTACCCACTCACTCACACACCAGCTTACCCAGTCACCCACACACCAGCTTACCCAGTCACCCACACATCAGCATACCCAGTCACCCACACACCAGCATACCCAGTCACCCACACACCAGCTTACCCAATCATCCACAAACCAGCTTACCTAGTCACTCAGACAAGAGCTTACCCACCCACCCACCCAGTTACCCAGTCACCCACACACCAGCTTACCCAGTCACCCACACACCAGCTTACCTAGTCACTCAGACAAGAGCTTACCCATCCACCCACCCAGTTACCCAGTCACCCATCCACCCAGTCACCCCCTCAGTCACCCACCCACCTGCCAATGCCTCCTGCAGCGAGATCTCATATGCAATCCTCTCTCCCTTGAAACGCACATCCCACAGCCTACTCCCACTGGTTGGTAAAGACCCAACATACAAGCTCCAGCCTAGCCATTCCACTTTGTTGTTGCGGGTGATCGTAAAACGCCTGCCAAATGGCTCTAGCGGGACGGGCCCGGTCGGTGCATTGGCGCCTCGCTTTGGGCCTGGGCGTGGCTTGAAGGAACTGAATAGACCAGCTGCATGGACCGTAAGAAAGGTCGTGTCAAGCAGACTAGAAGGCATAGAGATAAGGAATTTGGCTTGCAGTACAAAGCAAGGGAGGGACAGTGGCAGCAGCAGCAGTCGGAGACACTTCGGGACCTGACCGGGCTGTGAAGGAACTAAAGAGACCAGCTGCATGGATCATATTAAGAGAGATCATGAGATAGAATGAACTGTAAGCTTTGAGATAAACTACAGAGACAAGGGCTTTTTCTTGCAGTACAGGAATAAGGGCTTTGACTTACAGTACCAAAGTGACAGTGGCAGCAGCAACAGCCACAGACGGATCACGAACTAGGCGTGGCTTGAAGAAACTGAAGAGACCAGCTGCAATGGATTATAAGAGAGATCATGAGACAGCATTAACCAAAAGCTTTGAGTTGCAGTACACGAATAAAGGCTTTGACTTGCAGTACAAAGCAAGGGAGGGACAGTGGCAGCAGCAACAGCCACAGACAAGACACGGCCTAGCGGGGCCTTGAAGGAACTGGAGAGACCAGCTGTAAGAGTCATAAGAAAGGACATGCATAGCATGCAGTGTACAGAAATAAAGGCTGTCATATGATACATATCATGGGGAAGTGATGCAAGAGGGCCAGCAGTGATTTCATGGGTGGATCGATGTCTTATGGTAGTTGGCAGTCTGAGTAGTGACAAGGGCCCAGTTAGTGCATTGGCACTGTGCCGCTATGGGCTGGCTGGGCGTGGCTTGAAGGAAGTAAGGAGACCAGCTGCATGCATCATAAGAGAGATCATGAATAGCAGGGTTAAAGTACAGAAACAATGGCTGTGATACGATACACATCATGGCTTAGTGATGCAAGTGCCCAAGAAGTGATTCTAAAAGGGATCCATGCTTGCTATCTCACACCATTCATGCTTATAACACATTTCAATACCTACAAAACCCAAGGAACCACGACCTAAGTCCTAAAACCCTTTGTTTCAATCTAATGCCCTGAGCGAAACCCTGGCAATTACTTGGTTCTACCCACTTCCATCCCGCCTTGATCTTGCTCCCAGATGCCCTCCATGCTTTCAGTACGAATTAAAAATCCCTAAAACTCTCAAGCCCAACCCTAGGCTCTAAACCCCAAGGCCAAGTCAAAGGCTAAACCCTAGCACTTATTTGGTTCCACCCACTTCCATCCCGCCTTGATCTTGCTCCCAGGTGCCCTCCATGTTTTCAGTACGAATGAAAATTCCCTAACCTCTAGGCTTCAATTCTAGGCTCTAAACCCTGCATCCTAAACCAGAGGCCTTAAACCCTAGCACTTACTTGGTTCTACCCACTTCCATCCCGCCTTGATCTTGCTCCCAGGTGCCCCCCATGCTTTCAGTAAAGCATCCATGGAGTCAAAAGACTGGAAGTTAAACCATACTTTGCCAATACCCCATCGATCCAAGTTCTTTCCAGTGGCCACCAGTAGCAGCTGAAACAGCAGAAGAAGAAGAGCATAAAGGGGTAGATATTATCACAGTTCATAACATGCCATAAGCGATTGCAAAGCATGCAGAGTGCCATGTGGCGCCTTTCAGCGGCTGGGAGGTTGATGGTTCACCACTACCTTGGTGGTGAGAGCCACCTCCAGCCCCTACCAGGGTGTTGCTTGATCCTGCTGCCTCCCCACCACCCATGTGTGATGGAAGTGGAGCAGGTTTTGGGTTTTAGTGGTGTTGTTTGTTTCCCCTTGGTGTGCACGCCATTGCATCTAGCCTCAGCTTGTGTGTGGCAAATTCACCATCGGTTGTGTGGCTTCGTTATTGTGATCAGAAGCCTTGTGTTTATGTCCTAAGTTCATTCGGCCATTGGCATAGCTGGTCTTGCGTTTTGATTGATTGATTGATTGATTATATGCCATAGCAAAAGGTGCCATAGGCCCCGCACCTCAAGCTGTCACAAAGAACAGCGAAGTGGATATGGGTAAGCTTTGCTGAGGGAAGTACAGTGACTTATGGTGATTACAACAGAGTGATTATACATCATTACATGAACTTAGTTAATAAATTGAATAAATAACACCTAATAGGTTCTATGGCATGGGCAGGAGGCTGCAACTGAGGGTATGGAATATAGGCAACTAGAGGAGGTCGGGTTTGCCGGGACCATTGTTCCCTCCCTCTTTGCTAACACACCATCTAACCAAAGTCTTCCCAATGACCACCAGCAGCACCTAAAGCAGCAGAACAAGCAGCAAAGATGAGAGTGATTGTGTTAGTTTAGGCTGTTGTAACCTCATGAACCCCTCGGCCACCATTGGGGGCTATGCTCACTCCCAAGATAGCCTGCAATCATTACGTGAACCGTAAACCACCCTACCAGTGCCCCAGAAAGCTAAACCTCACCAGCGCCCCAGAACCCTAAACCTCACCAGTGCCCCAGAACCCTCAACCCTACCAGTGCCCCAGAACCTTAAATCCTGCCAGTGCCCCAGAACCCTACCTGAAAAGGCACTGGGTGTAGATAACCGCCATCTCCATCCCCCACCCACTTCACAAACCATGAGTAGATAACCCTGGGGAAGGTCTCTGATAAGTATTGGTAGCACCCGTCATTGGGCAGGAGGCACTTGTCACACTTGGCACTAGCATCACCGGTTCGGAACTTGTGGCCGTTGAAGGCTTCTTTGAAGAAAGCGTTAAATTTGTCCAGTTCGGGGACCAGGGCAATATTGACACTGCAGGAACAACAGCACTGAGCATTGGTAAGAAAAGAAGCGTATTGATCTTGGATGCAATCTGGGAGGTTGGTACAGGTAAACAAAGCAGGGGAGAGTGCAAACGAGAATAGCAGGGTCTGTCATGCAATGTTGAAAGCGAGAAAAGCAGCGTAAGAATCACGCCGTTGGCGATGAGGGCCTAAAATGCCGCGGTCCGCGGAGTTACTAGTGATCGGCGGTGGTGGATTTCGTGCTATTCTCGCTTTGTTTGAGGCCACAGCATCTTACAAAAGTATATCGACTTGATCTGAAGCTATGCTTGGGGGTAGAGCCAGCCCTTTGGGGCAAACCTGGAACTCACCAGATGCCGCATGCTTTTTGCCCGATTTCATAAAAGTGCGCTTTTGATATCCAGGACCTCTTGAATCAACAATTTAATGCTTACTCACTATACTGCGATGTGTCGCTGGGTTAAAGATGCCCGTCTCATTCCTCGGGCTACCAGATGCTCAGATGTCGCCTAGTTTGACTCTATCGAACAGTCGCTACTCGAGAGCGCGTTGTGTCGCACCTGTACGCGGACTCTTATGAGGTATAAAAGAGCAGAATGCCGGCACGAAATGTACTAAAAGCAGCCTATATCCAGAGTGACAATTCGGGTGACATTTTAGGCCCTCGGTGGCAACGGCGTGATTCTTACGGTGCAGCGAAAAGCGACCACCACCCCAAACCTAGACCTTGTCCTGTGATCTGATCGATGAGCTTAAAAGGCTGGCAGGTCTGCTGAAAAGCTGAATAGGCTGCTGCGGGCGAAACGCTGACATGCAATGCGCGCCCCAGGGTGGGTTGGAATTGAGTGATCAAAGCAGGGGAAGTGATCAAAGCAGGGGTGAAGTGATCAAAGCAGGGGAAAGTGATCAAAAGAAGGGGAAAGTGATCAAAGCAGGGGAAGTGATCAAAGCAGGGGAAAGTGATCAAAGCAGGGATTAGGCAATCAAAGCAGGCGAAATTGATGCAAGAAAGATAAGCCTTGAGCAAATTACCAAATGGGGCATTACTCTCAATAGTGACAACAACACACCGATATCCATATGGGCTTGGATTTTAAAGAAGGGACAGGGCACAAAGAGTAACTGGTGGCTGTGAAAAGAAGTACAAGCTGCAGCATAGAGCTCATGGAGGCATGCCACCAATCGAATGTGATGCAAAAAAAGCATCATGCCGCAAATGATCCAATCCGTCATAATCACTGTCACAGTTTACTCACCCAATCTCATCCATAACCCCATGAGGTCGCCGCCAGAACGGCAGGGTGGCCACCCCTTGCGTACCCGAGATCGCCACAGATATAACTTTCGACGGTTTGGGCAGATCCACAAGCACTTCACGGACAATCGGTGGGTTTTGGGCACCCACGACGAGCTCGACTCGAGCATAGCGCTGGGGCATGGGGCCACCTTGGTCCAAATGCCGTACAACTTCAGCCTTTTTGGGTATTTGGTACCACATGCCATGCAAGTAGTTGATCCGAACGTGGCCCAAGGTCCATTCTTGCACCTTGTCGAGCTGAGTCAGGTTGAGGGCCTTTCGTGAGAAGAGAAATTTTGCAACTGCGTGTGGGGGGAAGGGAGGGAGTATACGGCATGTGAGAGCAGTGGTCAATAGATGAGGCCACATGGCAGTGCCCAGGCTACCCATGAGCAAAGCTACAATGCAGGAAGACAAATGCATTAGAGTTGGGTCTCCTGGAACTGCCCACCTCATTTTGGACAGGCAGGTGGCTGAGATGCATTTACACACCAGTTACAAAGCCACAACTGCACATTACGCAAAGCACACAACTGCTGAGGTTAGTACTGCAGAATCCAGAGACATGTTCCTGCTCGGCAATATTACCAAGCCACGAAAGGTCTATGCAAGTGGCCGAACCCCCCTTGAGGAAGTGGGAGGGTTAGAGAGGTGGGAGGTGGATTTCCAGATTGTAGGTAACTGAGACAATGCATCTTAAGTTGCTTGTCTTGCTGCCGTTGCCATGGCTGCAGTGTAGTTGCAAGATGTCAGGTATCGGGGACTGTTTTGCCCTGCTTCTGAGGTCTTCTTTTGGAAAAAGGTAAGCTCCAGATCTCTTTAGTGCAGCTTTACTCCTGGCAGATGCTTTAATCGCTTCCCGCATGATCATGACATATGGGCCACATGACCTGCAATAATCAGATGAGCTCTCGAGTACTTCAGAGCCTAAGCAAGCACAGATGACAATTCAAGTAAGCACTGGTGCCTGTTGAAAACCGCTTGCCCATGTTGTATATCAAGGCCCCAAAATGCCTCCCGCTGCTGCTGCTGCTGCTGCTCATCATAATGGGTTGTAAAGTTTACCATCCAACCCAGAGCCCACCCTTCAGCGATTACCTCTCTCCATCTCATCTTTACTTAGCTCGGAGAATACATGTGGGGCCTGGGTTCCGCGCTTCTGACTGGTGATCGCCTGAGCGGTTGGAGAGGCCCATTCGGGACAGGTCCGACCTTGCTGAAGACGTCTGCTGCCGTAATGAGGCAGTGGGGTTGAGGTAGCAACAGGACCACCTAGCAGGTACCGAAATGATACATGTTCAAGTATGTCAAACAGAAACAGTTGGAAGCGTTTACAACGGACACCATGTTTCGCATGATTCGTCACTTTTGGAAATTCCGGCACGGATGGGATCTACTTGTGCAGGTATGCTTTTCCCAGAGGGCGGCCGTCTGAGTCAGCAGTACGACAGGACACGGAATGGTTTCTTCTAAGCATTGCCTATGGGCCATTCACCTGATAGTGCCTCATTGCAAGCTCCAGAGGCCGCGTACAGCAGGACAGATGCAACAAGAACCAGGAGCATGTTGCACTTGCTGTGCCTCTGATGTTTTGAATTAAGCTTCTAACACAACATGGTCGCCTATAAAAGGCTGCTTCAGCGTCTGCCTGGAAACTGCGGTTGGAAGGTGCCAATGAACTGAATCCCACAGCACCGGTAGGTATCGGAGGACCAGTTGATGCGTGCCCGACCCTGAGAGGCAGCTGTAATGCAGTCGACAGCGTTTCACGCCGGTCGAAACAGGGCAGGCAGCATCTTGCAATGCGGTCGTCACAGGTCGCTAAGGCGAGTCACTGATGGCACTCACTCGTCGGCACTCGCTGACGGACCCCACTGCATACGCCGTACGCTTGGCAAGCATGCGGTACACGGCATTGAGAGATCGAGGTTTGATTGCCGGCAATTCTTAATCGGACGAGGCAGTGGTATGGGTGTAACTGTTCTTCGACATGCAGCGGTACTCACTATGGGTGACCAGTGCCTCCTTTCTCCTTGTCTGCAGCTGACCTCCCTATAACGTGCCTCAATCCGTTGTGTGCGTCATGATGTGTATATCGTTTGACAACATCTAGACATGCCCTGAGGTCGCGAAGCAACAACGGTAGAGCAGCTGGAGAAGTCAGCGGCATCCTGGCCCAGGGATGATTCTCGATTCAAAAAGCCCCAGTTTACTCGCATCTGTAAACACTGGCACTAAAGCCCCCACCCCCCCTCATTCAGTCAGCCAATTGGCCTGTGACATGCAAACACAAAACCCTTATTACAAATGCTACGCTGTCAACCACCCGGCAGCAGCACTAACTGCCGCAGGCATCTTCTAGTGCGTGCCTAGTGTGGCATAACCACCTGCCTCTAGCTGATCTACTAAGGTCATGTCACCAGTGGTGGTGATGCGACCAGCCTCCATGATGTGCACAAAGTCAGGCTTAATGTAGTCCAACAGACGCTGCAGCAGACAAGGCAAGAAGCAGAAACAAGAGTCAGGCCAAATGAATCACAAATAGTGTGACTACAAATTATAGATCCTGACACACAGAGAGCCAAATTAGGCTCCAATAGCATGCCAAGCAGCAAAAGAGCTGTCATTCTACATATCCCTGGTCCGACAACAGCTGCATCGACTGCACATGCTAAGATAGCGGATCACTGCACAGCTCCTGGGACGTGCAGCACCCGACACATGGCTGCAGTCTCATCTCTTCATTTATCCTTCATGTTAGATATATCACACATGGCTGCATCAAACCTACCTTACCTTGCCAGTATAATACATATATGAGATCGAGCATACAACAGCCACGCACACCTGTACTATTACTACATTGCATGATATATCATAGCAAAAAGTGCCATAGGCCCCGCACCTCAAGCTGTCACAAAGAACAACGAGGCGGAACAGAATACGGGTTTACACCTGTACTAGTTACAACAGTCTCCAAAAAGAGCATTCTGCTGACCTCTGGTCACCGCTAGTGCCATGCAGTGCCACCAAATGATGATTCTCAGGTTCAACCTACGGTCTCCTTGTCTCAGCCTCGCAACCCTATGGCTCTCTATCTCTCGCACTATCTCGCCCCACCCCTCATGCTTGGGTCCTGCACGGCCCAGAAGGCTGTGCAGTGGTCTCTCTTAAC
This sequence comes from Pseudopediastrum boryanum, assembly GCA_963556185.1. Taxonomy (NCBI): domain Eukaryota; kingdom Viridiplantae; phylum Chlorophyta; class Chlorophyceae; order Sphaeropleales; family Hydrodictyaceae; genus Pseudopediastrum; species Pseudopediastrum boryanum. The sequence goes on from OY744503.1 coordinate 8,166,889, forward strand.
AAGTGATAAGCCCAATACCTGCCAGGCTATATGCGCACCTCAGCTTGTGTCTGCGCACAATGTAAGTGACTAAAAGTTACCAGGACTGTAAGGAAGAGTCCCGATGCTAACATATTGCGCATACTGCAGCTAATCTACACATACCAGCCTGACAGTCACCACCTCCCCCACCCCAACTCTCAGCAAAGCCTTGCAAGCTGACTATGCACAGTTTGCAGCCCATACCTGCCAGGCTCGCCATAAGTATCACATGATAATATGCGAGGCTTTCCCATAAATATCTGCCAGGCACTATTTCCTGCTCACCTTGTAGTGTTTGACCATGAGGACCGAGTTTCCGGGCTTCCTCAGGCCCTAAACCCTAAACTCCTTCCTCAGGCCTTAAGCCCTAAAGCCTAAACCCTGCTCACCTTGTAGTGCGTGACCATGAGGATTGAGTTGCTGGCCTTCCTCAAGCCGTTGACTGCAGCAGCTATTTCCCGCAGCGCATCAATATCCAGCCCGCTATCAATCTCATCCAGAATGGACATCTCAGCCTAAAGCAACATAGCAGTAGATAGCCCATGCATGTGTCAGTTCCAATAAAAGGATAGAAATCAATACATCCCATAGCAGATATGCCATGGGACCCCCAGTTCAAGAGTCAAAAGCAAAGGAAAGGGAATCAAGAGATGTCATCCCTTTGGTGTTGCAGCTGAATACAAAGGACCAATATCTGCCAGCAGTCAGATCAGTCCAGGGCCCAAGTATGACACTCGAACACAACATTGACAGCTCATGAAGCCAGTGGTAGCTCCCAGAAAGGAAGCAGTATCACCCTGCACAACAGCCAGCCGCATAAGCCAATGCATCAATGCGCAATACCAGCTATCAATTAATCAATCAATCAAGACGCAAAACCAGCTATGCCAAAAGGTTACTCAAGACCATCCAGCACAAGACCCCTGATGACAATACCAACTATGCCAATGCCTAAACAAACTCAGACTACAGACACAAGAGTCCTGAGCAGAATCATGAAGCCGCACAACCAGCCAAAACCAAACACAGTGTGCTGCCAAGCTGCTCCATATAGAAACGTCAAGGGCTGCCAGTTCAGGGTTCACTTCTGATGAACCATATAGTGAACACCAACAGATCAGAACAGTTGGACAGCAACAGACCGGTCAGAATACAATTGAAAAGCAGCGAGTTCCATCGCTGATCCGTCCCTCACCTCCAAAACTGCCAGCTGCAGAATTTCATTGCGCTTCTTCTCTCCTCCTGAAAAGCCTTGGTTGACGTTGCGGTTTAGGAAGGTAGGATCCATCTTTAAGAGCTCCAGCTGAAAATGCAAGGAACAACCAGCAATACAGCAGGTCAGCCGAATTTACTGCAAAAATACTACAAAAATGCTCCAATTGAAGATGAGACGCTCTAAGTACAAAATGGCTGGAACATGCAGAGCTTCACCAAAGCAAGGCTATCATAATGGTTTGCGTGTTGTAGTGTGGAACCAACGGCAGGGCTGCATTCCATCAGTGGTGCTGTATATGACTGAGAGGGATCAATCATGCATAACGTGCCATGCTGAATCAGTCTCATAGGAGTGTGACTTGCTGCCACTCCAGCGGCCAAGCCTGGGTAATTGTGCATGGGGCATGTACGGTAACTGCTACATCTAATAGTTCGATCACAACAGATATAAAATCTGCATGCTGTGCTGCACGGCCCGAAAGCTGTGCAGTGATCTATCTCATAAACATTAAATGAGATGGATTCAGCCACCAAAGGCACAAGAGCCTGGACATGCTGCACCCAAAAGTATTTTGTATATCCTGCGCCAGGGCTTGATGCAGATTTGCATGTATGGGATGATGCAGAGATGAAGACTAAGGCCTAGGGTCTAGGGGTGCTAGTCACCCCAGTATTGGCTCACCTTGGGGATGACATGTGCATAGAACTCGAGAGGGTCTAGCTCTTCCTGCCCCAAAGCCTTCCGCCGCGCGTTACATGCCATTCGGAGGAAGTCCACATTGCTTACACCTGGGATTTCTATCGGCGACTGGAAACTGAGGAACAGGCCAGCATGGGATCGTTCTTCTGGCTCCAGCTCGAAAAGGTCCTTGCCTTTGTATGTTGCTGTGCCGGCTGTGACCTCGTAGTCTGGATGTCCCACTAAGACCTTTGATAAGGTGCTCTTTCCAGAGCCATTTTTGCCCATGATGGCGTGTACTTCGCCTTCATGAATAGTCAGATTGACCCCGTTCAGAATCTGCTGCCCAGTCTCCGCGATCTTAGCCTCCAGGCCTTTGACTTCGATCAAAATAGGCTTGGAGCCATTACTGCTGCTGGCGCAGGGACAGACGGTCAATAGTCTGCTTGGCCGGACAGACCGCTGTGTAGAAGCATGCTGTTGGAGGTGACTCCTGTGGGTGCGAGTCATACCCATGCCCATAGCCATTGTTCAAGTTCAGTCTTTAAGCACCGTCACACGGCAATATATACTTGATAACGCTTGACACAAAGCTTGCTCAGCACAACGCGATTGCACAGGTTAGCCACAATAGCCAGGATCCAACGGCACATTCATATGCAAGTCCAGTCAAGCCCGTGTAAGGCAGTCTCAATTGCTGGGAAGGTTGATCACAGACCAGACACAGCTGTAGTAGCAATGCAGTTGCCACTGGAGATGGCAAGTTACGACAAGTGCCTAGAACCGCATGGCATCGAGCCCCAGAGAAACCTAGCCCATAGGCAAGCCAGATACTGCTTCAGACAGACATTCCCTGCCCTTGGTTCTGTTTTCTGAAAGAGCTCATTCGTGTGGTCCTTATGGGCGTCCAATGTCATGGCGGACTGACACATGTGGCGGTCTGAGGAACGGGGTGTTTGATAGTTGCGTTGCTTTGTGCAATACTTACAGACAGAAAGAAAGTCTGATAGGGCATTGCTTTCGATGATTCTGAGAAGAGGATATCTGCTGCTATCCCCCAAACCGAGGTGGACTGGAGGGATGGATGAGCAGTTAGCCGGCCAGAGTCCAATTTGAATAACATCAGGTGAACACATGCCCCAGCAACATGCATGCGACAGAGCCTGGTCTCGTCTTGCAGCTGTTGCTTTGCTTGTGCTTGGGAACTCCCTCCATGCTTGATGGGCAACTGCTTGTAGTGCATGGGGCCCCCTTCCCTTGTTAACCTTGCAAAGCGCAGTTTCCGAGGATGCATGCAGCCTGACTGTGTTCTATAAATAAGATTCGTTAGCAACGCCTATGCTGCCATGGAGCCTTCTCTGACCAAGCACCCAACTGCTTGCAGGGTCCAAAAAAGGGCCATGGCATCGAACTCTGGCTATTCTAAGCAGAGGAGTTATAGCCGAGACAGATACGATCCAGGGGGGCCAAGTCGTGGCCGAGGTCGCGGTCGTGGCGACTACGGGCCCCCTGGTCGGGGCAGTGGCAGCAGCAGAGGTAGAGGAAGGCGTCCAAGGGGTGGTCCCCCTGATGCAGACTCTTATGCCTGGGGTCCCACAGATTACAGCAGATACCCTGAATGGGGAGACTATGGGGCCTATGGATACCCTCCTGGGGCAGGCTACCAGCAGCCTGTGCATTGGGTAGATCCAGCAGCAGCAGCAGGTGGGTATGGGTATCCACCTTATGGGGCATACCCACATCAAGGGCCTCCTCCACCAGCAGGAGTGCCCCCACCCCCAGCACGCCCACGAGTTCAAGCTCCAGTTGCCCCCTCGCCCCAGCCCCCATTACCAAGCGAGGAGCCTCCTCCCTTGCCTCCATTCGACGATGATGGTGCTCCTGGGGAAGAAGGGGAAATACCAGATGCAGAACCACCACCACTCCCGCCACCAGCAGCAGCAGTAGCACCAGCAGCAGCATTAGCAGCACCAGCATTGGCAGCTGCCATACCGCAAGCAGAAGCAGCTGCAGCAGACGATGCTGTGAACAGTGCTGCAGCTGATAGCATAGCCCCTGAAGGAGTAGCTCCCATAGCAGCAACAGCAGCACAAGAAGCAGTAGCAGCAGCGCAAAGCCTGCCACAGTTACTCACAGGCTTTGCGCAAGCACAAGCGGCAGCAGCAGCACCAACACCAGCAGCAGCCGGCTTGTCAGGAGACCTCCAAAGCACAGCCTCTGAGCCCCAGGCTGCCCTCACACCTAAAGCTACCCCTCAGTCACAGGGCTCTGGGCCAGCCAGTCCCCCACCTCCAAAAGCGACACCCACAAAGCAGCCCATAGTCATACCTGTGAACAAGTTCCGGGGCCATAACGTGCCTGGGAGATCCCCCCTTCCTGCAGCTAGAGTTTCTGCTGGTGGTAGTGGGGGGCAGCAGCAGCAGCAGCAGCGCCCGGGATCTGGTGGAGGCAGGTCAAAAGCAAGCTCTGCAACGGGTGATGCTGCTGCTGCGGCGGCGGCGGCGGCGGCGGCAAAGGCTTTAGCTGCTAGTTATGAAGATGATGACCAGGAGGAGGGGCAGGTCTTGGAGAATGTGACACCTCCTGGTTCTGGAGCTGGAACTACACCAGCAACAGCAGCAGCAGCAGCGGGGGCAGCAGCACCTGATGATTTTGTGGGAGCTATGGCAGCTGCGGCAAGAGCAGCGGCACAAGCTGCGGCGAAAGCAGCTGCAGTTGCTGCTGCTGGTGGTGGGGGGGCAGCAAGGGCTACGACGGCAGCAGCAGCTGGGGCAGCTTTGTCAGCAGGAGCAGCAGCAGCAGCAGCCCATGAGATTGAAAGGGGTGAAGGACATTCAGATGCTAAAGCTGCTGAACCCAGTGCAGTAGCTAATCATATAGGTTCGGCTGCAGCAGTGGGGATGGTGAGCAGCCCCAGACCACTAGGTGCTGCTGCTGCTGCTGCTGGTGGCGCATCAGTTCAGCCTGTAGCAGCAGCAGCAGCGATGGGGACAGAGAAGGTTGAAGGCTCTCGGGCTTCAGGCAGGGGTCTCAAGTCTGGCAAGAGCAAGTGGGGGCCTGAGAAGGTGATTCTCCCTGCAGCAGCATCTGTGGATGGAGCTGGTGTTAGCCCCAGGGAGAAGGGGTTAGCTGCAGGAGGGGCAGCAGCAGGAGGGCCAGCTGGAGCTGTAGTAGGGGTTGGGACGTTCCCACCCCCACCTGTTGAGGGTATTACTCCCAGAGCAGCAGCAGCAGCAGCAGCAGGGGTGGCAGCAGCAGTAGAAGCAGAAACAGCGCCTGATGCTGGAAAGCAGCAGCAGCAGCAGCAACAGGGAGGTACCAGCAGCCGCAGTAAGAGCAGGAGCCGTAGCAGCAGCCGTAGCAGGGGAGGCAAGAAGCGCAGCAGCTACAGCAGGAGTCGGACGAGAAGCCGTAGCAGAAGCCGCAGCAGGAGTCATAATAAAATTCGTGGTTTGCCGCGGTATAGCGATAGCCCAGGTCGGGGAGGGGGGAAGGGGAAGGGGCATAGGGATGGGGGTCATGGCTACGGTGGGCCTCATCCAATGATCAGACAAGGGAATTACTGGGCTGATGAACGAGGAACGAAACATGATCGGGAGAGGGGCAAAGAGAGGGAAAGGGCCCGGGAGGTAGCAAGGCTTAGGGATAGAGATAAGTACCTCAGCAGGAAGGGGGGTGGAGGGCCTGAATGGTATGATGAGGGCGGGGGGGGCTATGAAAAACCTGATCGGCGGCAGGGAGAGAGGCGAGGTCAGGGGTATAGTGGGGGGCCTGGGAGGGATGGCTACGGCTATGAACACGAATTTGAAAGGGGACCACGTCAGAGGCGGAGTAGGGAGGAGGAATATGGGCGCTATGATGGGAGGGAGGGTGGTATGCGGCGCCGGGAAGATCCGTACCATCAGCATCACATGGAAAGGAAGTTGGAGATGAAGCCTGGCAGGAAGGAGGACGCCGATTGGAAATGGAAAGGACCGAGCAACAGCCCCAGCAGGAGTAGAAGCAGGACCCCTCTTGAGTGGGAGGGTGCGCCACGGCAGGCGCAAGTGTCTCGTGACTGGCAGCAGCAGCAGCAGCAGGCACAGCAGGAGCGTGGGCAGCAGCACGAGCAGGAGCAGCGGCAAGGTCGGAAGCGGAGGCCTAGCGTCGAACAGCGGGACATGCCGGGGCCATCATGTGATCGGGGGAGTGCTGCATGCAGCGTTGACCGTGGTTTTGCGGCTGCAGAAAGAGAGGGGGACAGGGACCCTTCATTAGGAGCAGCAGCAGCAATGGTAGCGCTAGTTGATGATGGTGGTGCCCGCAAGCGTAGCCGCATTGAAACGGCCTCACCGGAAGTCAGCCAAGGTCACCAGCGGCAAGATGCAGGAACTGCAGCGGATCCTGCAAGGCAACATGAGCGCCAGCAGCAGCGACGGCGGCAGCGGGGGTCAGTTTCCCCGCTACCACCGCTGCCGTCTGGGTCTCCCGCACCGCCGCTGCCCCGCTCGCCGCCTCGGCCGAGTGAAGTTCTAGAATCCTACATGATGATGGCTGTAGATGCTCCTGAGGAAGGCGAAGGGGTGGAAGAGGAGGGGGCACTGCCTGACGAGGGGCCTTCTCCTCAGGGTGTGTCTCCAGGGGTATTCCAGGGGGGGACTCAAAGGTCTGGGAGGGAGGGGTCCACGCCTAGGAGCTGCTACGAGGACATGCCTGCTGCGCCTTCGCATGAGGCGAATTATAGTGTGCATGGGGGAGCTGGGGGGGAAGAGGGTGAGGAGGAGGGTGAGGAGAAGGCGTATGGGCGGGGGTACGACCATGATGTCGAGCAGCAGGAGTACAAGGCAGGAGATTATCATTACAACGAGGTGAGGGAGGGAGTTAAGGAAATAAGGTCTGCCAACAGTCTTGATAGCTTGCTTTTCTTGTCGCATCACTCTACCCTGCTTTGATTACCTGTACCCAGTCTCCGAATCTTGATAGCTATCTTTGGACGATGGAAAGGTTGTGTGGATGCTGTGTGGATGTTGCACTCAGTGCTGCCAATTGGAGGTTAGTCGGCAGTCTTGCTTGCTGATAGTACATATGGTCTCCAGCTTTATGTCTGTTCATTTTCCCGAGGTTGTACCAGTTGCTGTGCCTTAAGCACAATGCAAATGCCTAACAGTAAGTTCATCACTGCATTGGAAAGAGCTCATCTAGGAGGGTCACTTCACACCCATTTGCTTCCTGGTGTTCATCGCTCTATTTTAAGTTCCCATGCTGATTTCACGGTCATGAAGGTGTTGTTGCTGCTCTCAGTCCATCAACTACCTACTTGCCTGACTAGGCTGCAAAGCACCTAATGTGGTTTCTAGGCAGAGTTCGTAGTTTGGCATGCTTAGTAATAACTACACATGCTGTGACTGTGCCTTCATGCTCTTTTGTTTACCTGTTTGTCGCTATTGGGCTCGGCATGTTGCTGGTGCTGGTTTTGAGCATGTTTCAAAGTGCCGCCTCCTAAATGCAATGCACTAGGACCAAAACCATGGCAGCCTCACACCTCCAGGCCTTCTAAGCTAATGTGTCTCATTCGTCCTTCCTCTTTCCTCTTGCTGCCATGGCCTCCACAGCCTCGAGCCAATGCTCCTGCTGCTCATGGCGAGCGCCTGCCGTACTGTGCTTGGGCAGCCATGCAGCCTGCACCACCTGGGGTCCCAGACCACGAGGATTATATAAACCGTGAGTTGGGCATCTACCTTGACCCAAGTACCGGGCGGTGGGAGCTGCTGCGGCATGATGTTCCGGGCCCGGAGCACCCGCCGGTGCGGTATCTTGCAAAGCTGGAGGGGGAGCAGCTCCGGGTTAATGAGCAGCAACTGGGGAGCATCCACGACCAGCTGATGGAGAAGGTGGGTGAAGTAGGGACTGGGGTATCTGGATGCATGGGTCCTGTTGCATCTGATGAGAAAGACTGGAGTACTGGTATCTGGATGCACGGGGGGTGTTGCATGTGATGAAGAGTGGAAAGGCTGGCAGCCGACTGGGCGTCGTGTTATGGCTTTGTTTTTGTGTTCCTCTGCTTAGTAGCAGCAGCAGCAAGTCTAGCACCTTGTAGGAACAAAGGAACACCGGTAGCATACGGATTACGGAGGTGTGTTTGGTCGTTTCGACCTAGCAGCCCTTTGCGGTTGCCAGACCTGAAATGTTTCTTATGTTATGTTAACGACCAGCTGATGGAGGAGGTGGGTTGTTGGGGAGGAACTGGGGTATCTGGATGCAGGGGGAGGGGGGTGTTGCATGTGATGAAGAGTGGAAGGGCTGGCAGCCGGCTGGGTGTTGTGTTATGGCCTTCATTTTGGGTATCTCTGCTTACCAGCAGCAGCAGCAGGAGCAAGTTCAGCGCCCTGTAGAAAGGCGGGAAAACCATTAGCAGACAGAGGGGAGAGGAGCTGGATTGTGGTGGCAGCAAAGCATTTCAGTACGGTCAGCGGCAGCAGGAAATGTAGCATCCATAAAGAGGCAGTTGAAACAGGCAGTCAATGCTGTCGCCAAGCAGGAGTGGCAGCAGCTAGAACATTAGTAGGTGCATTGTCAAAGCTAATGCAGTGGTCAGACAGCTCGTTTTACTCAGGAAGTGCTCATCTTCAAGTCCTCATCATCAAGTGCTTTCACGAAAGCACTTTTATTAGTGTGCAGTGTAGCGCACTAAGACAAGTTTGCAGCACGTAAGCATACACATTGAGAGATTGCAAACATCTACGTGCCTTCATCCGCACCTCCTGCTTGGGTGAGCTGATCCAAGAACTGCTTGCCATGAGTGCTTGCCAGTACTGCTGCCATGATTGCTGCCATGGGTCCCAGCACACATGTATTCCTTTGTTCCTGAAGCAGTAACCCAGCCTCCTGCATCTTATGACAAAGTACATGTGCTTAATGTAACTGCTCCCCCTCAAGCACTTCCACCAGGGCCGCAGGCGTTTGCCATGGCTTCTGCCATGAGCCCTGGCGCACGTGCATTCCTTTGTTCCTCAAGCAGTAACTCAGCCTCTCGCATCTCTTGAGCAAAGTGCATGTGCTTGATGTCACTACTTCCCCTCAAGCACGTCTCTCAGTGCTTGCCACGGGCGTTTGCCACGGAGTCCTTGCCATGGATCCTGGCACACATGCATTCTTTTTACCCCTCAAGCATTAACCCAGCCTCCTGGATCTGTTGACCCACAGGTACTTTAGACGGAGCACGCCATCGTACAGCTCGCTGTTGTCAGGAAGTATGCATCTTCAGTACTTGACATGACTCCTTTCCCTCAAGCACTTGACATGTTTGCTTGCCATCGCTGCTTGCACACACACATTCCTCTGTTCCTCAAGGCCCAGCCTCCTGCATCCTTTGACCCATGTTTTGACCCATTTTTTGAGCCACAGGTACTTTGGATGGAGCAGGCCACCGAGACCAGTGTGCTTGAGCAGGCGCAGCGCACCGGGAACCCTCTGTGGGCTTGGTCGAAGCTTCTTCTGCTGCAAGAGGGCGAAGCTCTAGACTTCAGCTTCCCTCTTGGCGCCCCGGACCTTAGGGTACCCGCAGCAGCAGCAGCAGCGGCTGCAGGGGCAGCAGCAGCAGCTGCGGCTACAGGACAAGGTGTACCGGTGGCTGGTGCAAGGATAGGGGCAGGGGCAGAGGGAGGGGAAAGTGTGGCGTTGCGAAAGGTCGCGTTGGCGGTTCCTTGGGAGTTAGCTGCAGCAGCTATGAAGGCTGGGGCTGGCGGGAAAGGGAAAGGGGGAGCGACAGCAGGGGCTGTTGGTAGGTTGGCGGACCCCCGCAGAGCCACAGGTGCTGGGGACGATGCTGCTGAGGTTTCCCTTGCGGTTCCTGAGTTTGCTTGGGAGCATGATCAGCAGTATAAAGAGGTACATGTGCTTGCTTTATCATTGCAGCAGCAGCACGAGCAGACGGAGCAGGGGCAACATCAGCAGCAGCAGCTTGAGAGAGAGGGCAGCAACCAAGGGATAGCAGCTGGTGCTGGAGGGTATGGTGCGTTTTGTGGCAATGGCTATGGTGCTTATGGTGTTGCTCGGGTGATGGCACCGCCAGAGGAGGGGCGGTACAGGGTGCAGGAGGTGGATGGGAGGAAGCGTGGGGAGAGGCTGAGCGGGAAGAGCTACCCTCTGTGCGAGTTGCGGCGTATGGCTGAGGACGGGAGGATCCCGTGGGGGGTTGTGGTGCAGCGGGACGATGACGACCTGTGCTTGTTTTTAACCAAGGTAAGGAGTGTTGCATCTCATGATGTGCCATAGCGAAGGTTTCATTGGCCTAATACATCAGGCTGTCATCAAAAGAGCCGAATTAATCACGAACTGGCCTAACCGACAGTAACTTGCTGTTGTTGTGGCATCGCCCTATGACATATCCTAAAGTACAATCTCCATAATGGATGAATCCTATTGCGTCACTGCATCGGGGACCCTGCAGCAGCAGCAACTGTACTGGCCAGGGTCATCATTTTCAGGACATAATGTACTGCTGGTACTATTCTATGCTATGTATAAAATGTGATTGCCCATCCGTGAAGAGAAGTCTCTGCAGCTGAGGCAGCCATACTGGCCAGGGCTCTGTAACTTTGCTTTGTAAGTGTACAATTAGAATTTCATATGTAATAAAAATAATTGCACATCTCTCCACAGGATCCCCTGCAGCTGAGGCAGCCATACTGGCCAGGGCTCAGTGATTTTGATATGTAAGTGTACAGTTAGAACATCATATGTATTGAATAAAATTGCGCGTCCCTCCACAGGATCCCCTGCAGCTGCAGCAGCTATATTGGCCAGGGTATCTCGAGGTCCCTCCTGCAGAACCCGTCAGCCCAGGCAAGACAGCAGCAGACATAAGCAGCACAGCCCACCACCTGCCCCCTCACCTTACAGCAATAAAGACCGCAGCTGAAGAGGCGCTGAATAAGGTCCGGCAGCAACAGCAACGCCAGCAGCGGCAGCAGCAGCAGCACAGGCAGCATGGTGGTGGTGGTGGTGGGAGCAGTGTGCAGGTTCCTGGGAGGGAACTTTTACGTCGGGAGTCATGGTGGCGCATCATCCATGGGGCAAGGTAAGGGACATATCACCTTGGTTTGGGTTCGAATGTACTCGTACAAAACGGCCACTCCCTCAACCCGATGCGGAAGGGCAATCCAAACCGTTTCGGCGTAGTTGTCTCTCTCTCTCTACAGATCACCTTTGTAACAGTTCATGATGTGCCATAGCAAAAGTGCGATAAGGTACTGGACCTCAAGGTCAAGGGAAAGATCATAAGGCTGTCTTGATAAGAGTTGAAATTTGCAAGTGCCGGCTCACAGTAGATCGTGTTTTAGCAAGACTCCTGCTCATATGCAGTACCATCTGCTTTAGCAGAAAATGCTTACGCAATACGAGGTGGGATGTGTTAAGTAATGCATGCTGTCCCGAAAATCCTCCTGACCGTAGCAAAGAGCCCTGCAGCTCACCTCCTGTGGCTTGCAACGCTAGCTGCTAGGCACCAGCCTCGCGTTCAGTCCAGATCAAACTCTGGCCCGTAGCCGAACCCTACAAGCTAACTTTATACACCTAGGAGGTGGGATGTTTACAGTGATAGCAGTATCCCTGAACATGCCTGTTTGGGGCCCAGACTGTCACTTGATATTCAGAGGCTCTGCTGCGTCAAGTTCAGTCGCTTTCAGGAAGCAATAATCTGCCAGTCAAGCATGCCTCTTTCATGTTTGGGCTGTTGTGCAGGCATCCTCCAAATTACTTGCTCAATCAGTCGGAACAGCAACGATCAAGCGCAGGTTCAGATTGACTCCGGATGAATGCCACAGCAAGACGAGGTCTTAGGGAGGGGAGGTCTTATGTAAATTTCCAAATCCTGAGTATTCACTACCAATCCTGCGTTGCTTTCAGTAGTACAAATATGTGCCGATTGCAAGGTTTTTTTGTGCAGACAAGCTGCTATTGCGAAAGCACCTAGCAATGTATTTCTGGCACCTATGGGCCTCACCCGTGACCTTACCTTGAGGGGGGAGCACTCTGTTTCTCTCAGCACCGCCTTGGTCAAGGCTTGACTTTTACCGTTGACCGTTTCTGACATTCATTAGTACCAGCTTGTTATGGGGCTGACTTTGCGGATTATGATTTGGTTTCTGTGCAGGCAAGCTTCTCTTGTGCCAGCACCTGTCCACGTCAATGGCTCTAATCAGCAGCTGATTGGGTGGGTCAGGGAAGTAGCACAGACACATTTGCCGCATGTGGTGCTCCAGCAGCAGGAGTCTAGTAAAGAGGCAGATGCAGTGGAAGCTGGAGGGACCAAGGTTCTAGATGGTGGAGCAGAGGGAGCAGGAGCAGCACATAGCACTCCATTGCAACTACCGGAGCAGCAGCAGCAGCAGCAGCAGCAGCAGCAACTGAGAGAGGAGAAGCGGCAACAGCAGCAGCAGCAGGAGAAGTTGTGTGGTCAGGGGGAGGGAACAGCTTCTACGGTGGCAACCGGAGGAGGAGATGGGGTGCACCCCTTGGTTCGGCAGATAGTGGCGGGAGCACTGCAGCGGGCAGCAGCAGGGGCAGTAGCAGCAGCAGCGGGAGATGGTGCACAGGGCACAGCCATGTCATCAGACCCTATGGAGGTTGATGAGGGGGAGTCAGCAGCAGTAGCAGGGGCAGCAGCAGGTGACAATGGGGCAGTAGCAGGGGCGGTAGCAGCAGTAGCACCAGCAGCGGGTGATGATGGCCAGGGCACCACAGTAGCACTAGATCCCATGGAGGTGGATGAGGGAAAGCCAGCAGCAGTAGCAGGGGCTGCAACAGGCGGCAAAGGGGCAGTAGCAGGCATTGGGAGTGGCTGGTTTGAGAAGGTGCAGCCTCCTGCTGTGCATGCGGCAGTGCATGAGGTGGTCAAGGATATGGAGGTGGAAGCTGCTGCTGCTAGGTGAGTGACTGGTTAGGGAGGGTTGGGGGGGGCCATAGCACTGATGGAGGGTATGGATTGCGAGTTCTGCGGTGTGTTATTGCAGTGCATGAGGTGGTCAGGGATATGGAGGTGGAGGCGGCTATCCGGTACGTGGCTGGAACAACAGGCGGGGGGGATGCGTGAGGCCAGCACGGGAGGGTCCTGCAGGGCTCTGGGGACAATTTGTTTCTCTGCAATGCATGAGGTGGTGAAGGATATGGAGGTGGAAGCAGCTGCTGCTTGGTAGTTACATTGCCAGGGGGAATGAAGGGTAACAATAGCACTTGACAGCTGAAGCCCGTGGGTTTAAGGTGCAGCGTGGATCTAGATTCTGGTGTTGTAAGGATACATGCAGTATTGCGGCATATGGCTGGGAGAACAGGCGGGGCGAAAGGGTGGGTGGGGAAGAGGGGGCAAAGTAGGGGAATGCCCTGCAGGGCTTTAGGGCCAATAGCGGCACCTATCTTTTATGTTCAGCATTTTTCGCCGTTATCAGGAGCACTGGATGCCTTTTTGTCTTACCATGGAAGAAGGGCAACGCTTTTTATCGTACATTGTTTGTTTGTTTTAGTGCAGCCACATAGCCGCTTTGTGCCCCCTTCTTTTTGCGGGCTTATGGGTTTAAGCTGCTGAGGCTGAAGAACATTTGGTGAAGCGGTACCTGCATTCTCATGAATACTGCAGAAAACGTCAGGCGCAACACCCAGCTCCTCTTCCATGCTGTTAGTCTCTCAAACCATGAATTTATTGCCATCACATGAAACCATGCATGTGTACAGTCTGAACGCCTACAAGGTGAATGCATTGTGTTGAAAAGGACGAAATAATGCAAGTGGTAAACCACAATTGGAAAGGCCATAGTGAGACCGAATTTCCGTACCTGAAAGCCGCCTCCAAAAGTTGCCAGATGACCAAGCCTCCGACACCCCGTAATCACCACTCAAAAGCAGATGCCAAACTCTACGAATTACATTGTCTTTTCTTCCACTAGGTATCTTTGCTTGATATCTTAAGATGGTCCCACCCGCTGGCTCTGAAGAAGCCTGTGGTAATAGAGCTGCCTTCCCAACCATGAGACCCCTGGAAGTCTTGCTGGACTCAATGTCTAGGCATATGTTGTCATGCATGCCGAAGACAACCCGTATTCTGTTCCACCTCACTGTACTTTGTGACAGCTTGAGGTGCGGGGCCTATGGCACTTTTTGCTACCGGTATTATGGCATACCCTGAAATGTAATATGGTAGCTTCTTGTGCCGACCTTGCCCTTTGCAGCTTATGACAAGTCTATGCCTTGCTGCCAACGTTATGTCCTCTGCTGCTGTTGCTTCTGTTGTGGCAGGCGGTTACGACCCTGTCGGCCTCTGTTTGGTGAGCCGCCGCCCCCCACCCATGTCCTTGCAGCAGCTGTAGCAGAGCTGTATCATTACTTTATGACTAAGGATGTTCCACTTCTGCTGAGACAGCAGCTGGGTAAGATGGTAGAGGAAGCAGCAGAGCAGCAGAAGCATGAGAAGGAACAGCGGGAGAAGCAGCAGCGGGAGGCGGAGCATGAGCAACGGCGGAAACAAGAGGAGGAGGAGGCCAGATTGTGAGTATCGCTTTTGGTTGAACCATTATCGTAGTTACCGGTATGAAGATCGGAAGAGCTTTCACGCTTCACAGAAAACTACGAATTTCTGTGCTTGGAACCTAGACTGCTTCGTGCTTCTTTTCTTCTTTCTTCTTGTATCTTCTTCTTCTTCTTCTCCTTCGTGCTTCTTTTAGCGAGGAGTCCTGTTCTCAGATTTTGTCGGGCCTTTCTTGATCACCCTCTCCTTGTTCTGGCTTTTCTATGTGGAAGCTGCCACACCTGCTTCAAAAACATGACCAATGCCTATGCTACCAGGGAGTGCACTTATGCAGGGATGTTTGTGACTTGTTGCTTACTGGGTTGAATGTTGCATGCTACTGTTGTCTACGCTGCACAGCGGAATTCAGTTGGGCATAAAAGTATGATGTGCTGGGTCATATTATTTAGGCTTTTTGTGTTTGAGCTTTTTCAACCGTGCCAAAGAAAGCTCACCTCTTGTGCCTTCCGATGCTCTTCTGGGGCTTTTCTACCAAGTTTATCGCTACAGACTCAGTAGACGTATGCTGTTCATTTTTTTGCAGCCAAAAACGGCTTCAGTTAGAAGGATTGCAGCAGCAGCAGCAGCTCCATGGTAGTGGTGGGCTGAAGTCACCTGCAGGGGTCAGGAAGCACCCGCCACAGAAGCAGCAGCCACAGCAGCTTAAAGGCCAGCATCCGCAGGACAAACAGCACCAGCAGCACCAACAGCAGCAGCAGCGGGGTCGGCAGCAGCAGCATGAACAACAGCACCAGCAGCAGCAAGCAGCTAAGAAGGTAGGGGCTGCTGCTGGTGGTGGTGGTGGTCGGGGGCATGGCCGGGGCCATGCTGGGTTGGAGCCTGGGCACCCACCCACAGCAGCAGCAGAGGCAGGGGATGCACATGGGAGGAAGATAATACGGTCTGGATCGCTGCATGAAGAATTAGATGACGAGCTTCTGACTGTTGTGGGAAAGAAGCCGCAATTATCTCCCCACAGCCATCAGCAGCAGCAGCAGCCACTACAGCAGCAGCAGCAGAAGGAGCACAGACAGCAGCAAAAGCAGGGAGTACAACATGAAGAGAAGCAAGGAAAACCAGCAGGAGCAGCAGCTGAGTTTGAGGATAGCAGTGAAGAAGAGGGAGAGGTTGGGGCAGAGGAAGGGGAAGTGGGTGGGGAAGCGGAGGAGGAGGTAGATGCCAAGCAACAGGAAGAGCAGAAGCCAGCAGTGGAGAGCAGCCTGGTTCAGAAAGAGAATGGCTGCATTGCTGCTAGAGATGGTCATCCTGGTCAGGGACAGCGGGGTGGGAAAGCACCAGCAGGATCAGCGGCAGTAGAAGCAGTACCAGCTGAAGGCCATAAGGCAGCAGAGGCCAACCACCAGCAGCATCAGCAGCAACAGCAGCAGCAAGAGCGGGGCCAGCAGCAGCAACAAGAGCGTGGGCAGCAGCAGCAACAAGAGCGAGGGCAGCAGGAACAGCAGCAGCAGGAGCAGCAGGTTCCACAAGGGGACCTTTCGGAACAGCAGGAGGAGGAGGAGGGAATGGGGGGTCACATTGCTGAGATGGTGGATGCAGTGATCAGCACAGGGTTGAAGGGCTTGGTGAGCGACTTGCTGAGATGGGATAAGAAGGAGGTGGGGGCGGATGGCTTCAGCACGCTGCTTGACCCGGAGCAGTACTCTGGCTACTATGAACAGACGAAGCAACCCCTGTGCTTGAAGGTGAGTGCTGTATTGTCCTGGGGCGCATGATATGTGCGGGTCTTGCTTTTTACATGTGTAATGGTACGCCGTTGCGTCTAGCCTCAGCTTGTGTATCTGGTCGTGTGGCTTCGTGATTGTGAACAGGAGCTTTCGTGTTGATGGCCTGGGTCTGTTTGGCCATTGGCATACCTGGTGTTGCATTCTGATTGATCGATTGAATAGTACTACATGTCATGATTTGCATGGCAGAAGTGCCATTTTACTATATGGGTATAATTGTCTGAAATAGTCAACTGGGTTCAGCTCAGCTCTCGTTTTCTCTCGTTACTCACCCCCACACCCCGAACAAACTGGTTGGACTCTTGCTTGTGTCCTGCACGGCCCCGAGGGCTGTGCAGTGGTCTCTCTTAAGAAATAATAACTGGGTTGGACACAGGCGCACTAGCTGCTCATTTGACAAAGGACGATTCCATAAGTGTGAATCTAGGGAGAAGAAGGTAAAACCCACCCTACCGCTATTGTAGCAGGCACCTGTAGCCCTAAGCATGAACTGCGCCAGTCATCTCTCACGGTACCAGAGAAGCCTTTGGTGTCCTTCCAAAAGAGCAGGAATCTAGGTTCGCGCTTGGTTCGCGCTGGTGCATAACTAGCTCGCAAGCTGTGGGATGTTTGGCAACTGCATCTTTGTTTTTCGTCTCATGTCCTAGAACCCTGGGTTTGTGTGTCACTAGTCTGGTGACGAAAGCATGCAAGCCTTGCTCTTGTGTCCTGGTGGCCATTTGGAAAGTATATATCCCCATTCATTGTCTTGTGCATTTGGGATCTGATGAAGGCCAAGTGCGGCCGAAACCGGTAATCCCTGCCAGTGTAAGACATGACTGATACTTTCTAGGCTACCCCAATGTCGGTCGCTCGGTACCGTGCGCTGCTACGAACTCACTCTTCGATCCCCTAGCCCCAGACGATTTGCTGACTTTTGTGCGCCCACTGTGCCGGCCCGTTGGGGACCCGAAACCCGGGAGCTTGCAGGGCAGCACGGGTTTTGTTGTAGGGGTTGTCAGGTCGTTGTCCCAGGTTGCAAGTGGTCGTTGACGCTGGACTGGGCAATCAAGCTTTGATCGGTAGCACCAAAGCATCCGGGATCTGCATGCCATGAGGCACCAAGGCATTTTTTATTGCATTCCATTACCGGTATGTGCCATAGCCAAGTGCCATGGTCCTGCACCTCCATAGGCCCTGCACCTCAAGCTGTCATGAACGTTATGAAAGCTGAGAAATGAGCAGCAGAGTAACAGATAGATGCAGAGCTTCATGGACCATATAGCATGGGGCGTGGTAACCAAGGGAGTATGAAAGTCAATTCTCACGTAATGCCCCACTTGTGCCTGTTCATGAGCTTTTCGCTTGCAAAATCAGCTGCTGTTGTTAGAATGTGGAACAGGCAGGACGCTGACTTTGTTTTTTCAGGATGTAGCCCAAGCACATGTATTGCTTTTCATGATATGCCATAGCAAAGGTGCCACAGGCCCTGCACCTGAAGCTGTTACAAAAACAGCGAGGTGGAACAAGGACATGTAGCTGTGCATGCTGGACATGTAGCTGCTGCTCTCCTCTCCCTCTTTCCTCGGTTTGTGCCTTTTCGGAGGCCTGAGTTGGGAGTTTATTATTACATTTCATGATATGCCATAGCAATAAGTGCCATAGGCCCCGCACCTCAAGCTGTCACAAAGAGCAGCGAGGTGGAACAGAATACGGGTAAACTTCGACATGTATGACAATATATGCATGCCTAAACATGAGGTCCAGCAGCTAGGTCAAAATCACCCAAAACCTCCACTGCCCCAATGGGGGTAAGAGCCTCCCTCCTACTTAAGAAAGCAAGGAGGGCTTGTAAGCCCGGGTGCAAGCAATAGTTGGTAACAAACCCCATTGGTTGGACCTCACGCCACATCAGAAGGGTGAGCATAAGCATTCCTAATCTTCCAAGCAGCTGCAACATATTTAGCTATACACTTAAATGCATGCTTGAAAGGGCCATATACTAAGCCAGACTCCTCATCGACGTCTACACCCCAGAACTCTTCATTAAGCATGCTATGCAGCTTCTCCTCATCAGATTTGCCATCCAATATCTGACATTTTGCAGCAACATCAGGGTCAGAAGTCAGCTTCTCCCACAGCTTTTGCCTTTGTGCCTGGTAAACAGGACAGTCAAACAAGAAGTGTTCAGGAGATTCAACTTCACCTCCCAATTCAGGGCCAAGATCACAGGACTTGCAGCACTCCCTACGTGCACTTTGCCTGCTAGCGCTCTGCCTACCGAATTTTGCTGTCATAGCGTTGAGAGGAAGAATACCTGCACGCAGCTGCATAATGAGTTCCATGCCTTTGCTCAGAGGGCCTGTGCACAGATATGGCTGCGGCTTGAAATAATTGATATCGTCATTGTAATGCTGCATATATGTCGCTAAAGTAGATTTATTCCTAGCACCCTCCTCCCGAACAGCCCTGTCTCTTTCATATATACTCCACCTGACATATGCCCTGAAGCTAGGTAGGTGTCCCTCTCTCACTCTTGCTTGTAAGGTTTCTTCCTGCATGCCTAGTTCAGCCCTGAGTTGGGAGTTTATTGTGTGGATGTGCATCTTTTGGTCGCTTTTCCAGTAATCATCCTGCACCCGTATAAAATCCTCGAATCGAACTCGAACGTAGCTGTATGGCAGAGCTCCCTTTTTTCTGGCACCTTTTAACACAAGATATGCTATGAGAGTTGCTGCTTAATCAAAATGGGCACCCTGACATGCCCGGGAAATGTATGCTACGCACCCCTTGCGACATAAACAATGTGATTTGTGTATTGCTGCAGGATGTGCAGCGGCGCTTGGAGGGCAAGGAATATGTTGACAAGGCATCTGGCAGATCAACATTGGGGTCCTTGGCTGCCATTGCCAGGGACTTGCAGCTCATAGTGGACAACTGCATCAGTTATGTGGACGACGACAGCATATTTGTTGAGCATGCTCGTGCGTTAGAGAGCAAGTACAAGGCGAAGTTAGACGATTTGGGAGCCATGGTTCGGAAGATGTGCTAGACAGCAGTCTTGGGCAGTGCTTCAGGCTGGTTGCTTGATAGCGTGTCTCGCTTGCTTAAGGCGAACAGAAGGTACACTCTTAGAGCGGAATTTGGGCCATGGTACTAAATGGTCCGTTTGATACTGAAAGTTCCATCTGCTGCTAGGTGGCTTGGTAGGTGGTAGATAGGGAGAGGCGATTGGTAGTGGTGTGGTGCACGATGTTGCTCTTGCGCCAATATCTTAATGCACTAGTAGTTATGTATCTGAATTTCTTGTGGCTGGCACGATTTCCTTGCGGCGTGGTTGCTGCACTCGGACCTGACAGATAGACCCTTAAATGTTTGTTTGTTTGTCATTGCTTAATTTCATCCCCAAGGGGCAGGGCAGCTGGGCAGCACTATCAATCAAACCTATAGAGCGCGAATGCTCAAAGATAAGACAAGCCTACACCGTACGTGATGCACCATGCATTATGTTCAAGCCCGTAGCAGTGTCGCCCCGCTGTAGTACTTGTAAAGAGCCGGTCGGATGTGCGGCATGTGTGCGGACCCGCCCTGAGGTCGCCTATTCAACTTAGGGTGACTCCTACCGACAGGCATGCCTTAATGAAGTGTTTAGCAACGTGTCGGCTGGGCAGGTTGCTTGAAAAGCCGGAATGTTGCACATGGTTGCTTAATGCTCATCAGGGAGTTAGGTTCTGAGAGTCCCCCACTGCCCGAGGGGTTTAGGAGCTTGAGTCCGAACTCGGCACCATTTCTGTTTCTTAAAAAACTCGCGTGGTCTGCAGAAGGTGCAGCTTTCCTTGAGCCTAGTACGTGTCGCTCACTTGACACGCAGGCGAAGCCAGTCTTACATGTGCAACAAACTCCCGAGGATCAGCCGATACTCATATAGTTCCTGTCATGCCCCTTCTTTCCGATCTAGCAGTCTGAGCTGCATGGCGATGGTGTGGTCATTCTGTCCTTCTTTCGTATCTATGGCTAGAAATGTCTGGTTCTGCCTGGCACGTACTTCATGCGCTGCTAGCAGCTGTTTGAATTAGCGGACTGCTGCTGCCTGGTCCCTTGAGCACCTTGGTCTTACAAGCTGCATCGGTCTGAAACCCTTACTCGCAGTCTGGGCATCATCCATTCTTCCTGTCCAGCACAAGCACAAGGTCAGTGGCCTGTCCTGCAGGTAGTCCCTCTCCTCATGGTCACATTAGACAAGACGAGGCTTGAAGAGACGGCAAAACAGCAGACAGTCACCAGAGCGTAGCCAAATTCACTACAATCATTGTGTAGTGCGTGTTTTTATCTGTACGGCTGCAAAGTCAGCCATGCAAGACGCCTTTTCCCACAGAAACGCCAGGGTTCTTGTATGAGCATGTTAACCATGATTTGCATGGTATTGCAGTGGAGCCAGTGAGCACAGCCTGCTTCTGATCACTTTGGATCCTTCACAGCAGCCCACCTGCATGCAAGCTTGGTAACTGAATTCATTTGCTTTGCCTCTTCCCCTTCCAGTTCCACAAAGCCCTTGGTCATGTCAGTCATTGACCTCCTGTCAGCTGCCTCTGTTGGCAACCTGCATCTCCTGCATCAGCTGCTGGATGGAGGCCTCAGCCCAGGAGCAGCAACAGCAGCTGGCTGGACAGCACTACATGCAGCAGCCATGGCAGGACAGCTGGAGGCCATGCAGCTGCTGGTTCAGAGAGGGGCACCAGTGGGGGGCAGCAGGGGACAATTTTGCACACCCCTTCACTCCGCCAGCAGAGCAAGGCAGCCTCAGGCACTGCAACTGCTGCTAGTTGCTGGGGCTGATGTGAATGCTGCTGATGGGAGGAGTGGCCCTCCTTTGTACCAAGCAATATGTGCTGGGGAGTTAAGCGCAGTACAGATGCTGCTTGCGGCAGGCGCCAGCTATAAGTACAACCTCATTCTAGCAGCAATGCGCGGCCACCACCAGCTGGTGCGCCTGTTTGTCAGCAAAGGTGCAGATGTTGATCTAAGGTGGTCTGATGGCAATGCAGCCCTGTATTATGCAGCAGTTACTGGGGATAAGCGGGTAGTAGAGGAGCTACTGGATGCAGGGGCTGATGTTAATGCAGTGGACGCTTTGGGGGAAACTGCTTTGCATTGTGCTGCATGCAGTGGGTGCAGTGAGCTTGCTGTGCTCTTATCAACACATGGGGCCAAGGTGCATGCTCTGACAGCAAAGGGTGCCACAGCTCTCCTCCTTGCAGCTGGCTATGGGCATGCAGAGGTAGTCAGGCTGCTTTTGGCATCTGGTGCTGATGTTGATGCAGTGAACTCTAAGGCGGAAACTGCACTCCATAGGGCTGCGCGCGGAGGGCACAGTGCTGCAGTGCAGCTGCTGCTAGCAAATGGGGCAAAGGTGGATGACAGCAGGTGGTCTCACAGCTCTTCTCTTTGCAGCCGCCTTGGGGCATGCAGAGGTGCTCAAGCTGCTGTTGGCATCTGGTGCTGATGTGCATCTTTCTGTGCCTGCACCCAGCATAACTCCGCTCTTTGCTGCAGCAGTCCGGGGCGATATAAAGGTGGTGGAGCTGTTGGTGGAGAGTGGCGCAGACTCACAGCACGCGTTATTGGAAGCAGCGCAAACAGCAGCAGGAGAGAAGTATTGGCATGCGTGGGCTTTCCTTGTACGCAGCATCCACAGCCGCTACGGGGATGCTGTAGAGCAGTGCTTACAAGGGGTGAGCACGGCAGCAGCAGTGAAGGCCTTGGCAGGTGGTTGGCAGGGGGAGGTGGATCGTCATGACGAGGTGCTGGGGGCAGCCAGGAGGGAGAGAGAGGAGGGGCAGGAGGCAAGGGGGCAGGCACAGCAGCTGCTGATACAGACGGCGCTGCTGCGGAAGCAGGTAGAACGTAGCAGGCCTGCACGTTGGGAGCTAAATCACCCACCCACAGCAGCGCCAGGAGCAGCAGCAGGGGCAATAGCAGCAGGAGCGGGGGAGGCACATGGGAGGAAAAGGGTACGACCTGGGTCGCTGCAGGATGAAGAGCTGCTGTCCGTTGTGGGAAAGAAGCAGCACCTATCTCCCCACAACCACCAACAGCAGCAACCGCAGCATGGTGCGCTTAAGCAGAAAGAGCACAGAGAGCAGGGAAAGCAGGGAGTACACAACGAACAAAAGCAAGTTACAGCAGCAGCAGCAGCGCCAGCGGAGTTAAAGGATAGCAGTGAGGAAGGAGGAGAGGTTGGGGCAGAGGAGGAAGGGGAAGTGGAAGAGGAAGGGGAGGAGGTATATGGCAAGCAGGAGGAAGAGCAGAAGCCAGCAGTGGAGACCAGCCTGGTCCAGAAAGAGCCATTCTTCTTCGCGCTCGCACGGGCACATGAGCTTCAACTATGAACAAATCTACATCATTTCCTTAGACTAGTTTGAGAACGTTTGAAGAAGATGTGTGCTTTCACCTTCACTGTTTTGGCGGCGTGCGTCAGCCAGATGAAGGGATTACGGAAGTCACTTATGAAAGGATGATGAAAGTCACTGCGGCTTTAGTGTCACTAGGTTTTTGAGGCTCAAGAAAGTTGGTTGGAGCAAGAAGAATGGCTGCATTGCTGCTAGAGATGGTCCTGGTCAGGGACAGCAGGGCGGGAAAGCACCAGCAGGATCAGCGGCATTAGAAGCCGCAGCAGCTGAAGGCCATAAGGCCACAGAAGCCCACCTCCAGCACCAGCAGCAGCAGCAGGAACAAGATAAGGGCCGGCAGGAAGAGCAACAGCAGGAACAGCTGCAGCAGCAGCAGGTACCTCAAGGGGAACATCCTGAACAGCAGGATGAGGAGGAGGAGGGAATGGGGGGTCACATTGCTGAGATGGTGGATGCGGTGATCAGCACACGGTTGAAGGGTTTGGTGAGCGACTTGTTGAGATGGGATAAGAAGGAGGTGGGGGCGGATGGCTTCAGCACGCTGCTAGACCGGGAGCAGTACCAGGACTACTATGTACACACGAAGCAGCCCTTATGCCTGGAGGTGAGTTATGTACCGTGCTGGGTGACCTGATACGTGCGTGCTTAACTATTCACATGTAGATTAGTTGGGGTTGGTCAACTGGGTCTGAGACAAGCGCCCTGGCTGCTACAACGATTGAGTTGTACCACGCACGAACACCACGAATTCGACCTGTTTAGAGGTATTGGCGGTCTGTAATGCAGGGAGGCCATCCAGCTTTGGGCGTTATTTCAGAAGCTCTGAAAGGTGCATGACTCACTAATCAATATCACCGATGCAGTACAGCATGGATTGCCGTCAGAATGTTTATGTAATAAGCAGCAAGTATGAAAGTTGCTGTCGCAGTGCTATCTTGCAAGTTCATTCAAGTCTGTTTGATGTTATCCCTCTTTTGGTGGCAGTGTTACCTCCCTAGTTCGAGTTACAGCTGTCTATGTAAGAGGGAAAGTTACGAGTTACTGGTGAAATGGAATGTGTATGACACAGTGAAAGGATGATGATGATTATATCACCCATGCGGCTTTAGACTTCTAGTCTTCGTTCTGTATCCTTGCAGGATGTGCAGCGTCGCTTGGAGAGCAAGGAATATGCTGACAAGGCGTCTGGCAGATCAACGTCTGGCAGATCAACGCTAGGGTCCTTGGTTGCCATTGGCAAGGATCTGCAGCTCATAGTGAACAACTGCATCAGCTATGTGTCAGAGTTCGTGGCGGAGGACAGCACATATGTTGATCATGCTCGTGTGCTGGAGAGCAAGTACAAGGCAAAGTTGGAGGATCTGGGAGCTATGGTACGCAAGATGTGCTAGGCGCTGCTAGTCTTGGGGGGAGTGGTCCTCAGAAGGGTTGCTAGGGTGTCTCGATTGCTTACGGCGGACACACGTAGAATCTTAGAGAGCATTTGGGCCATGGTAAATGGTCCGTTTGATATTGACTTCCATCTGCTGCTAGGCGCTGGTGGGGGTGTTGTGCACGGTGTTGCTCTTGCGCCAATGTGTTAAAGCGCTATTAGTTGTGTATCTGAATGTCGTGTGGCTGGGAGGAAATCTCTGCAGCGTGGGCGCTCCACTGGGAGTCTGGGACCTGTCTCACTATCTGTATGACTCTCATCGCCAAGGGGCAGCGCAGCACTATCAGTGACATTATGATAGAGCGTGACCGCACACGGATAACACGATTGGACAATACATGATGCAACATGCATTTTGTTGAGGCCCGTACTGCTGCCGTCGCCAGTTGTGTATGTGAGTACAGTGTCTGAGTGACGTAGCCGTGTGCGCATGTGCCGACCCTAGGCCGCCTATTTAAACCTAGGGGGCTCGTCGCAATAGACATGGCTTACAAGTGTTTACTGACGTGTCGGCTGGGCAATTTACGCATGCTCTACCAGGGTAGTCTAATGAGTTCCTCTGCCCGAGGGGTTTAGGGCCGCCATTCACTGAGTTCGAACCCGGCATTATGTTCCTGTCTCTGCTTCTGTTTCTGGAAACCTCACGTAGCCTGCAGAAGACCATCTTGCCGCGAACCTAGCACGTGTCACTCTTTTGAGGCGCAGGCGAAGCCGGTCCTACATGTGTGAAGTGAAGTGATTACCAAGTAGTCAGCATGCTGTTCAGCCCAACCCGGATACCAGGCGGACTCCCACGCTGCCAGGTAACGAGACCAAATACTAGACAGCCTACTTATAGGACCTGCCCTTCCCCTTCCTGTCATCCGTACCAGCAAACACCGCCCTGGGTTCCAGGGTTGTTTCTGGACACACACACACCCTGAAAACCCTTTGCTAAAAACCTAAAACCCTGACCCAACGATAACCCTGACAACACCCATCCCATGCATTTCCTTTCATCCCATCCAAATCAAAGGAAACTGATCCCCCCCCCCCTTATCCACCATATCCACTCAAAAGGAAAAAAATTGTATATATTCATGTGTAACGAACTCCCTAATAACAGCGAATACTCATATCCTCAAGCCCCTTCCTTCGAACCTAGCAGTCTGAGCTGGATCTTGATGGTGTGGTTTTCCTTGCGTAGATCGTAGCTATGGCTAGAAGTGTTTGGCTCTGCCAGGCATGTACTTCGTGCACTGCTAGCAGCTGTTCGAATTAGCGAACTCCTGTTGCCTGGTTCCTTGAGCACCTTGGTCTTTCAAGCCGCATCGGTCCGAAACCCTCTTCTGCAGTCTGGGCATCATTCATTCTTTCTGTCCAGCACCGATACAAGGTTAGTGGCCTGTCCTGCAGGTAGTCCCTCTCCTCATGGTCACACTGCACAACACCAAGGCTTGAATGAGACTGCTAAACAGCATACAGTCACCAGAGCGCAGCCAAATTCACTGCAAGTGATCGTATAATACGTGCCCTTATCCATATGACTGCAAAGGCAGCATGCAAGGGGACCTTATCCGATAGACGATCCCATGATTGCTATGTGGGCATGATTGAGATATTAACCGCTATATGCATTGTCCTGCAGCGGAGCCAAACCAGCACAAGTTGCTTCTGATCACTTTGGCTCCTTCACAGCAGCCGGCCTGCATGCAAGCTTGGTGACTAACCTCAGGTGTCTTGCTCCACCCTTCTGACAGGTCCAGTGATCATGTCAGTCAGTGACCTCCTGTCAGCTGCCTCTGTTGGCAACCTGCATCTCCTGCATCAGCTGCTTGATGGAGGCCTCAGCCCAGGAGTAGCAACAGCAGCTGGCTGGACAGCACTACATGCAGCAGCCATGGCAGGGCAGCTGGAGGCCATGCAGCTGCTGGTTCAGAGAGGGGCACCAGTGGGTGGTAGCAGCGGACAGTACTGCACACCCCTACACTCAGCCAGCAGAGCAGGGCAGCCTCAGGCGGTACAACTGCTGCTAGATGCTGGGGCTGATGTGGATGCTGCTGACAGAAGCAGTTACCCTCCTTTGTACCAAGCAGTATGTGCTGGGGACGTTAGTGCAGTGCAGATCCTGCTCGCTGCAGGTGCCAGCTATAAGTACGCTCTGAATGAAGCAGCAGGGCTTGGACACGACCAGCTGGTGCCCCTGTTTGTCAGCAAGGGTGCAGATGTTAATGAAAGGGGCCCTGGTGGAATGGCAGCCCTACATATTGCAGCAGGTCAGGGGCATGTGAGGGTACTGGAGGAGCTCCTTGCTGCTGGTGCTGATGTGAATGCAGTGGACTCTCAGGCAGAAAGCGCTCTCCATGGTGGTGCATGCAGAGGGTGGTGTGAGGCAGTGCAGCTGCTACTAGCCAATGGGGCAAAGGTGGATGCTCTGACAGCAGGTGGTCTCACAGCTCTTCTCTTTGCAGCCGCCTTGGGGCATGCAGAAGTGGTCAAGCTGCTGTTAGCATCTGGTGCTGACGTGCATCTTTCTCAGTTTACATCCGGTAGCAGTCCGCTCCATGCTGCAGCAGCCGGGGGGTATGCTCACATAGTGCCATTGCTGCTATCTGCCGGTGCCAACTCTGAGGCAAGGGATGTCCAAGGTGATACTGCTATGCACAAAGCAGCATATTTCGGGTATGCTGCTGTTGTGCGGGAACTATTGGCCTTTGGGGCTGGCTGGGGTCTAGTTGATGATAGGGGTTTTACCCCGCTTACGCTAGCGGCTCACAAGGGGCAGATAGAGGTGGTGGACCTGTTGGTGGGGTGCGGGGAAAGCTCACAGCAGGCTTTAATAGAAGCAGCGCGAACAGCAGCACAAGGCCGGCATTGGCATGTGTGGGCTTTCCTCGTCCGGAGCATTCACAGCCGTTACCGGGATGCTGTAGAGCAGTGCTTCCAAGGAGTGAGCATGGCAGCAGCTGTGAAGGCCTTGGCAGGTGGTTGGCAGGGGGAGGTGGATCGTCATGAGGAGGTGCTGGGGGCAGCCAGGAGGGAGAGGGAGGAGGTGGAGGAGGCAAGGGGGCAGGCACAGCAGCTGCTGATACAGAGTGCACTGCTGCAGAAGAAGGTGGAACGTAGCAGGCCCGCAGGGTGGGAGCCAAATCACCCACCCACAGCAGCGCCAGGAGCAGCAGCAGGGACAGCAGCAGGAGCAGGGGAGGCACATGGGAGGAAAAGGGTACGATCTGGGTCGCTGCAGGAGGAATTAGATGAAGAGCTGCTGTCTATTGTGGGAAAGAAGCCACACTTGTCTCCCCACAACCACCAACAGCAGCAGCAGCAACAGCATGGCGCGCTTAAGCAGAAGGAGCACGGACAGCAGCTGCAGCAGGGAAAGCATGCAGTACACCTGGAAGATAAGCAAGTTAAAGCAGCAGCAGCAGCGGCGGCAGCGGAGGGAGCGGAGGATAGCAGTGAGGAAGAAGGAGAGGTTGGGGCCAAGGAGGGGGAGGTTGAAGGGGAAAGGGAGGAGGTGCATGCCAAGCATGAGGAAGAGCAGAAGCTAGCAATGCAAGCAGCGGAAAGCAGCCTGGACCAGATAGAGAATGGCAGCATGGGTGCTAGAGGGGGCCCTGGAAAGGGACAGTGGGGCGGCAAAGCACCAGCAGGATCATCGGCAGTAGAACCAGTAGCAGCAATAGGGCACAGGGCAGCAGAGATCCACCTCCAGCAGCAGCAACAGCAGCAGCAGCAGCAGCACGATGCTGGGCAGCAGGAGGAGCACCAGCACAAGCAGCAGCAGCAGGAGCAGCAGGCACCTCAAGGGGACCTTTCGGAACAGCAGGAGGAGGAGGAGGAGGGAATGGGGGGTCACATTGCTGAGATGGTAGATGCAGTGATCAGCACAGGATTGAAGGGTTTGGTGAGCGACTTGCTGAGATGGGATAAGAAGGAGGTGGGGGCGGATGGCTTCAGCACGCTGCTAGACAGGGAGCAGTACCAAGACTACTATGAACACACGAAGCAGCCCTTGTGCTTGAAGGTGAGTCATGTACTGTGCTGGGTGATGTGATATGTGCAAGCCTTGCTTTTACCTGTGTAATGTTTTTACATGTCATGAGATGCATAGCAGAACCTCCACGTTGATATGCAGGAATAACTGAAATTTATCTGCGCTGTTGCGCGCGGACTGGCCTGGAATGATCAACTGAATTGGAGACAGGTGCACTGGCCGCCACCCCGACTGTGATTGAATCACTGCAATGATGCTGTATGTGTGAAACCACTAAAGAGGACAAGGTTAAAAACCCTGCTCAAGCACTATTGTAGCGCGCACCTGACTAGATTCCCTGGCGGTCTTAGGTGCAGGTAGACAATTCAGCTTTGATGGTTAGCACTGAAGCTTGGGATTTGCATGCCATTATTGCCTACTGTCACCAAGGCATCTGCTATTGCATCTGAATACCAGTGTATGCCATTAGCTGACTGTCAGCGGCCCTGCACCTCGGGAGGGGAAGCAGGTTCTGCCGGTGGCAGCGG
Source organism: Pseudopediastrum boryanum (assembly GCA_963556185.1). NCBI lineage: Eukaryota > Viridiplantae > Chlorophyta > Chlorophyceae > Sphaeropleales > Hydrodictyaceae > Pseudopediastrum > Pseudopediastrum boryanum. Next base: position 8,195,411 of record OY744503.1, read on the forward strand.
AGCCCGGATTCCTTTGAAATTGCCCAGCGGAGTCCAGCTCTAACAGGGCCCTGCTGGGCGGAGCCCAGTCCATCTGACATAGAATTGCTGTTGTTTTGGCCCCAATGGGGGTTGCAAGGGGGGTGCCCCCTTGCTGGGGGGTCCAGGGGGGTGAAACCCCCTTGGTGGGGTCTGGGGGCGAAGCCCCCAGAAGCTGGGAAAGATGTAGTGCTTTAAAGGGTCAAGATCATTAGGAAAATGCATCTTGGACCATAAGATCTTGAGGAAACAGTAGGTGTGATTGACTGGTCTGAGACCTCACATCACTAGAAGATTAGTGGCAGGCCCAAACGGCAGACAGACGGTCCAACTTGGGTCTGGCATTTATGTCCCAGCAAAGATAGACACTGAGGAAGGGCAGTGCATAGGGATCCAATCAACAGCACCCACAAGGCACAATACCCCATACCGGGCAGAATTGGTGGGTATCCTAGGTGCCCTGCAGCAAGGATACTCAAGCATTATGACAGACAATGTCAATTCAGTGCATGCAATTCGAGCTGTTATGTACTACCCAGCTCAGGTCCGGTATCACCGACACAAACATTTGCTTGAATTAATAAAAACAGCAATCATGACATTGGAGGGAGAGGTGCAGCTGATCAAGGTCCGGGGGCATGCAGGCATCCCCGGCAATGAATTTGCAGACGACATTGCTACAGCTGTGGCAACTACGGGGCGGGCAGACATGGATATGTCTCACGTTGAAAGTAACCACAGGCCGTACCAAGCATGGCCTATGCAGAAGGTTTGGGAGGAGGATGAAAACAGCGCCACTGGCCTGAGAGAGAGATGGCAGCAAGTGGAAAACCTAGAAGATGCACTCACCAACGGAGTGCAAGTAACGGAGCTGAGACTTGGGACAGCCAAGACAGATACAATTTACTATCAAGCCATGAAAAGAACGCTGCCAGACATGGCCAGGCCATACATTGACAGTTGGACGACCATTGCAGGGGTGACAGAAGGAATGAAAAACACAAGGATAAAATATCTGACAGGCCAACTTCCCACGGCAAAAAACCTCAAGAGGTACAAGAAAAGGAAGAGTGACACATGCCCCTACTGCAACAAGCATCCAGATAGTGGACACCATGCAGTCGCGTGGTGCCCCGGAATCATGCCTATGGTGCAAGACAAGCACAACACAGCAGTGCGCATCATCACCAAGGCTATCGCGAGTGGCGACCGCGGGGCTGATAGCATTGTTTATAACGACGGTGGCAACGCTGCCAAATGGGCACGTTCAGGAGCAGAGCACCTGCACAAGACAGTCGGTAACATCCCGGCCGATCTGCTATCCAAAACACAGCTGAAAGCAGCCGGCTCTCGGCCCGACATTGTCCTATATCGACGCAAGTCGGTTAGACGGACCCGAGAGGGTCAATGGATGACATCTCAGGCTCAAATTACGCTTATTACGATTACGATTACGATTACATCATGGCCCCTCAAAGGGGGCGCCCGTACGGAGCCAACCTAGGCTCCATGGGCAGAAATACTGGAACCTGGTCCATCAGAAGTGAATGTCTCAGCAATATCACCTCTTGGTCCAGAAGAAAAGGTATCGAAAATACGACCTTGCCATTCATCCCCGAATAATTACCAATCAAAGTAAGGATTATAGTCCTCACATTCCTCCGACCTCCGAAATTCCATGCATTCATAAACAAACTTTGCAACTTGGAAACTTGGCTCTTGGTCCATGAACAATCTCACGTTGTCTGAATTATGCTTATTGAGGTCAAGTACACAAGGGACACTGACCCCAGCAGGACACACCAAGGACCATATCAACAGCATGAGAATTTATATCAGATACTGCGACAAAGGCACCCCTCAGCCATTATAGAAAGGAAGCCCATCATTTTGGGAGTTGCAGGAGCAGTATATGCAGAAGCTACGGTGAGGCAGTTGGAGTCCCTTGGAGTGAAAGGGAACCTGTTACCAAAAAAATCAAAAAATAAAATTGTGTGTGCACTTTTCCAGGGCCAGTATTCTGCATCATTGTATCTGCTTGGACATGCATGATCATGGAGTTCAAAGTGGTGGATGGTGTTCAGTTTTTCCTGGTTCTATTTGTGTTAGTGGCTTTGCCACCCCTGTGGTGAACTGTGGCACCGCACGCGTGCCGATGGGTTTGCCAATGTAAGATTCACACACACACACACGAAGCTGCATACACAAATTGCAAAGGCATGCCATTCAAAGTCTCCATGAGATCTGGAAAGCACGACAGGAGCGTATCAGGAAGAAGCAGGTCAGTCCGTCTAGTCAAAACAGGGCCCCGGTGGAGGGGCATTTCAATCTGGGTGGGGGGGTGAGCCTTGGGTGGGGGGTTGGGGGGGACGAGAGGGATCAGGGCGGGGGAGCTAGGAGGGCACAGAAGCGTGGAGAAGGGTAGGGCAGGCGAGGCCACCCCTTCTGGGAGGATATGGTGTAGGAACTGAAAAGTGAGGTGGATGGGCTGGAGGTTGTGATTTGAAGAGCCAGGACATAGTGGTCGTGTTCAGGAGGCGGGTGCCCTCACTGTAGTAAGCCTACTTAACTGTACGCCGCTCATGGTGGAGCGAGCGTAGATGTAACAATGTAACAACAGTGGCAGGTTTTGCCTGTGACTGTTAGGCCGGAGCCTGCATACAGGTACAAAGGCGGAGCCCGGAACCCCAAAACCTTTCGCAAGCGGAGCCCGGAGTCCCAGAAATTTGGGCGGATACGGAGCCCGGAACCCCCTTTCCCCCCGTAGATGGCAAAGACGAGTCACCAACTAACACCTAACCCCGAAGGCAGGTGCACCTCTGGGGCTCGCCCCGCTTGTTTACTATCATTGCACGTCTTGCCACTGCCGGCCCACATTCCCCCTCACCCCCACTTTGTTTTATCCCCTGCGCCAGCACACGGGTGACCCCGTGGTGACCGTAACGGTTTGCCTGTAGTGTTACTTTGCTTCCGCTGCAGGTATTTCCTTCCCCGCAGGTCCTCAAACCGGCCTTCCACCACCCCGCTAGCATCGTGCTTCTCTCTGTCAGAACCTTTCACTTACGTGGCTCCATACCCCCGTGCAATGCGCTTCAGCTCTTTTTGCGCAGCCCCCCCTGGGGCGCCCTAGGCCCGGTTGTCACGGTTGCGGAGCGTCACGCTAAATAGGACTCGAGAGCAGGCAAATCTCCTAATTGCAACGCAATGCAGCACATGATCGCTTCCAGCGCAGTCGCAGAGCAATCTAACGTCATCTGCTGGCTCCGTATCGGTCTACTCGCCTGTCTAATGCTCACTACGTCGGAACATCTTGCTCAAATGTTCTCGAGGGTATGCAAAGGCTGGTAAGCAGCAGCCCCTGCAGCCCAGATTCAGCTTATGCGAACCCAGAGAAGTCCTTACAGCCTCCATGCGTCATGCACAGAAGACCGGGACACATGAGTTCCTCCTGTTTGCAACATGCTCCTCGGGGCTTCCTGACTTGAGCTAGTATTGTGGAGTGCAGACTTGATCGCTTCTCGACGAGCTTTAATATGCGCAAATTTGTAACAGCAGCGTACTGGTAGCGGCTGTGGGCAGCAATTCCAAGTATCGCATATGTTCCGAGCGCATCTTGACCAGCCGGGCCGAGCGTGGGATGTTCAGGCTAACAGTTAGTTTGCAGCCAAGCGCTTCAACAAATTGCCAGAGTTAGGGGCTGCGCTTTTTCAACAGAATATTTTCCGTCAGCAGCAGCCTATTCAGCTTTTTCAGCACGCCTGCCAGCCATTTCAGCTCATCGATCAGCTCAAAGGACAAGGTCTAGGTTTGGGGTGGTGGTGGCAACCTGCCTTCTTTGCTGCACCCTGCTTTTCTCGCTTTCAGCACTGCATGACAAACCCTGCTTTTCTTGTCGCATCACTCTCCCCTGCTTTGATTACCTGTACCCAACCTCCGGCATTTTCCCCCAGACCCCTGCCCCCCGCTCCAGGCCGCTAGACCCAATGGCTAATGTTACTTGGAGCTAGATACAAGCAAGAACGCGTCGTCATCTGTCGCCGGGCAATAAGTTATCCAGACGAGAGGCAACAAGCTCCTGAAGGGGAGTGAAACTCCGCCTCCATCCACACCGATCATGCATGCGTGTTCACATCAATGAACACTCAAACTTACAAACATTGACGGCCATCGAGAGAAGAGCCCCACCTCCCGGGCCCCACTCACTGAACTGCGCCTCTTCATGCATTGACGCAGCAGGTACAAGCCATCCGGCCCTACCAATCTCAGCATCTTATCCTAGGTTGGCTCCGTACGGGCGCCCCCTTTGAGGGGCCATGATGTAATCGTAATCGTAATCGTATATCCACCCAGGGACCAGTCCTCAGCACTAAAGCCTGGTTGGGAGTCATACTTAAATGATGCACGGCTTGGAGGGCTGTGTAGTGTTCTCCGTTTAACAACATCCACATGTATTTTTCATTTGGAAAGGGGACGGTACCACCACCAGAACAGCGGCATCGCCCACGCCCCGTGAGGGCCGGCGTTCCAGGCATGTTGAATCCACAGATAACAATCAATCAATCAATCAATCAAAACGCAAGACCAGCAATGCCAATGGCCAAACAAACCTAGGCCACAAACACAAGGCTCCTGATCACAATCACGAAGCCACACAACCGATGGTGGATTTGCCACACACAAGCTGAGGCTAGATGCAACGGCGTGCACACCAAGGGGAAACAAACACCACCACTAAAACCCAAAACCTGCTCCACTTCCATCACACATGGGTGGCGGGGAGGCAGCAGGATCAAGCACCACCCTAGTAGGGGCTGGAGGTGGCTCCCACCACCTAGGTACTGGTGAACCACCATCCTCCCAGCCACTGAAAGGCACCACATAGCGCTCCACATGCTTATCAATAGCTTGCTTAGTGCGCCTTCTACACCTCACTAACCGTTGGCTTTCCCAAGGGTGCGTAAGATCCCACAACCTCTTCCTCCAAGCACTCTTAATCTGACATGAAGCCTCCCAGCTCCCCTCATCTTGACCAAGCACCTTCAGATCTGCACACACGCATTTCTCCCAGGTATGGCGAGGCCTACCCACTGGCCTCGTCATGTCACCATGTAATGAAGAGAACAACGCAATATGCGGCAACCTGCCCTCCTCCATGCGGCCCACATGCCCCAGCCACCTCAGCCTATTTGCTGTGATGTATGCTGACAAGGTGGCTACCCCACATGATTTCCTGATATGCTCATTGGTGTGCCGATCTGACAACCTGACCCCCAGGATGCTCCTAAGGCAGCTAGAGTGCACCCGCTCAAGCTTTTGCGATTGCACTTTGGTCAGGGACCAACACTCACTCCCGAACAGCAGAATTGGCAACACATATGCCTTGTAACACTTCACCTTCGTAGCCAATGACAGATGCTTGGTACCCCACATCTTTTCAAACTGCTTAAACCTCCCCACAGCCTTACCCCTCCTGATATTCAACTCCACATCCAACCTGCCATCAGTCACAAGCACACTTCCCAAGTACTTGAACTGTGACACCTCTTTTACCACACCCTCACTGATAACCACCTCTGGTCCTTGCTGCACTGGCACATCCCCCTCCTTCCAATCCTTGTCAATGGACAGGATCTCAGTCTTGCTTGCATTGATGCGCAACCCAAGACTAGCAGCAACCTTGTCCATCACCTGCAGCATGACCACCAACTCCTCCCTGCTGGGACTTAGCAACACCATATCATCTGCATACAGCAGAACAGACAACAGCTCCACACACCCACCACTACCACACCCATCACGCTCAAGTTTCCCATCTGCATGATAGGCTAGCTTCACCCCACATCCCTCCGGCATCTGAGCCATTGCCTGCCGAACCACAAAGTCCATGTAGATGTTGAACAGCAAGGGAGCAATGACACATCCCTGCCGCACCCCGCCATGCACATCAAACCACTCAGACACCACACCACCCATCCTAACAGCAGCCTGTGTGCCAGTATGCAAGTCCATCAGCAACTCTATCAGCTTTGTGTGTACCCCGTACACATGCAGGATGCGCCATAGCGTGTCTCGCGGTACAGAATCATATGCCTTACGCAAATCCACAAAAGCCATGAATAGAGGCTGATCGAATGCTACAGACTTAGAGATGACCTGGCGTATGGTGAACAGAGCATCAGTGAGGCCCCTCCCCTTCCTAAAAGCAGACTGGTTATCAAGCAGTTGTGCATCGATATGAGAACTGATCTTAGCCAAAATGACCAAGACATACACCTTCCCCGGTATACTTAGCAAGCTTATCCCCCTATAGCTATCTCTCACTTTGCGCTCTCCTTTGCCTTTATACAGTGCCACCAACAGTGCACGTTTCCACTCCACTGGCGCTTTCCCTGACTCCCACACCGCCACAATGACCCTGTGCAACCATTTCAGCATGGTCCCACTGAGCTTTAGCATAGGCGCTGCGATACCATCAACCCCAGGAGCTGCCCCATTACGACAGGCAAAGACAGCTTCTTCAACCTCCTGCACAGTAGGTGGCTGAGCTGCTGCTTCACTCTGCTGGTTTGCACCTTGCCCTGCCTCCATCTTCTGCACTAACTCCTCAATGGTCTGCTGCATTTGCTGGTCGAGCTTGGCAGGGCAGTTGAGGACATCAGCAAAGTGCTCAGCAAAGCACTTCACCACCTCCTCCCTGCTTTGGAACAGCTGCTTGCCATCAGCACCCCCTAGCACAGCTGTAGGAGCAGCAGAGCTACTGCCCTGCTGCTCCTTGAAGATCCGCTGGACATGCTTGTGGAACACGGCTAGATTACCAGCTTTTAGAGCATGTTCCGCAAACAGCGCTTGCTGCTTGAAGTACCGCTCCTGATCCTTCTTAACCGCTCGCCTAGCAGCATTATTGGCCTCCCTGTAATCTGCCCTGGTAGCATCATTAGGAGAGGACAGCACCGCTGCATGTGCTGCATGTTTCCGCTCAATCTTCTGCAAGGTCGCATCGGATATAGCGAAATCTCGGCGCCGCTGCTGAGGCTTGAGGTTTAGACCAGCCTTATGGGCTGCTTGGCTGGCTGCCGCTGTTAGCTGTGTCCATTCGTCTTGTGCGCTCTGCAACTGAGCCCCTACCAGACGGCTGAACTGGTTAGACATTGCCAGCTCAAAGCACTGCTGAGTTGCTGCAGATTCTTGCAGCCGGCTGCAGTCATAGGGCCGTGCTGGCTGTCCCTTCGCACTGTGCTGCTTGGCCACTGACAAGCGGAGGCGCATCGTAAGCACCAGCATTCTATGATCAGAGCCACCTGTATCAAAGCTGCGAAAGACCCTGCAGTCTGTCACACTTGACATGAACCGCTTGGAGACAACTATGTAATCGATGACCCTGAGCACATCCTGCTTGTTTCTATTACCAATTACCAATTACTAGATGGCCCTGTCAAAGCAGGGCGCCGGTGGGGGCAGCGCCACCCACAAGGAGCCAACTTAGGCTCCAACGGCAGACTCAAGTTCCTGTCCTAGCTCAAACAATCGGCTGCCACCAGCCCACCCTAAATCCCTTGCTAGCCAATGTATGTCAGGCCAACCCATTTCGACTTGCCATGCGCTGACCAGTTGACCCAGTCAACAGCAAGCCAAGCAGTTTTATGCCTTGCTCAGGGCTATTAACCATCTTGTGAGTAGCAGTCCGGTAATTGCTGTGCTTGAAGAAGGTGTTGGCTAAGCGAAGGTTCAAGGCACCAGCCAGCTGCAAGAGTCGCTCACCATTCCCTGAAGGCTGCTGCTTCCCAAAGCCATGAGGCCCCATAACACCCCCATACGGTTCTGGATCAGTGCCAACCTGGGCGTTGAAGTCACCCAGAAGGACTAGCATGTCCCTGGAAGGCAGCGCTGCCAAGATAGCTTCCAACTGCAGGTAGAAAGCTTCCTTGACCTCCTCAGGGGTGGACTCGGTATCAGTCGGCGAATATGCTACCACGATTGAGGCGTTTATCCCACTGCTGATTCTCACACGGACTACCAGGATTCGCTCACTGACAGCAGACCAGTCGATTAGGCAACGGGACCACTTCGAGTTAAGAAACAGGCCCACCCCATGTTGCCGTGGCTGACCCTCTGGCAGCCCGGACCATATCAACTGCCAGTCCTTCGTAACATTACGACATCCACTACCCGGTATCCTGCTTTCAGCAACACCACAGGCTCCAACGCCAAGGCGAGACAGCTGCATGACGTAAGAGGATAGCTTGCTCTGTACCGAAGCATCGTCACTGCCGAAAGTTCTGCAGTTCACGAAGCTGAGGCGTTCGGACCCCGTCTTAAGCAATCGCAAGTGCTCAACAGGCCCATGCCTCTTGCTGTGCACGTTGCGAGGTCGTTTGACCCGGTTGCATGGCTCAGTGACCAGCTGTGCGCTGCAACTGGCGCGCATGCCCCCTGGACGAGACAGGGACGCACACGCGGGATCCAGCTGCCTTCACAGATAACATGAGTCAAATATACAAGTCCAGCGCCTAACCATGCCATAAACCCGGACTCAGCACATGTTCCCCTGTTTCACTTACTGCAGAACCTTAACATGATCCCACTTGCCTGCGGATCCCATACATCAAGGCTCGAGATAGCAGCAACCAATTCGTGCGTTTGCAATTGCTGCACGCCAAAGAGCTCGATCAGAACATGTCAAGGAAAACAAACAAACAAACAAAAATTTAAGGAAACATTATTGCCCTGTTGTCTGCAAGTACCTCCACAGGACGGTGCCAGCGACAGAATTCCACGCACAAAAGGACAGACCCTACTAAGCATGGATGCATGATGGCAGGCAGGGCCGGCTCCCACAAGTGTTGCTTGGGTGCATAAGCTTGACAGGCACCATTAATCTGCAACATCCTCACAGATATGCCAACGACGTGCTTCAAGGCAGCTAAAACATACCATATGAAAAACCAATCCTCAGGGCATAGCAGGCACGAGATCTGGTAGAACCCTAGTAAGATGGGCACGAGCCAAGCAAAAGCCAGCATAGGCAGTCCAATTGTTATTGAGAAAGGCTGCCCAAAGCAGTAACTATGTAGGTTGCAGCTATTTATGCAGGCGGGAGATGATACCAACAAGGGAGACAGACATCACACTACAACCAATGCTGCCAACAAATGAGGATCCCAAAAGACAAAACTGCCACTGTTGCATCCCGGCTACAATAGCCAACTAATAAGGCCGCACGGGCTGCTTATGTTATTGTTACAATCTAGTTACACGTGTAACTAGTGACTAGAAGGTGAAAGCTAGTATGTCATATACTGCGCCCTACAGCTGGCTGTCTGCCTCTTCATATAAATGAATAGCACGAGCATTAGCTTGTAAAGGGAGTAACTATATCACTAAATTAAACCATGCAGTGTCCCCCATGCACAAACAAGGGCACCAGACAGAAACTTCCAAAGGCATGCCATACTAGACCTGCATTATCCAGCCTGCCTCCTCAGCCCGCTCTTGTGTCAATGGTGCAGTCATGTGAGCAAAGAAGAAGCCCACTCAGCCCCAGACAAATTGCTGACACTTGACCTTCCAACACATGCTCTCATATTAACCTGCTGTACGGAGACTTTAAGTTCGTTATCTCCCCCAGCAAGAACACCACAGCCTGAAACAATCCCAGATGCATGCCATCATAACACCCATGCATATTCCATTCCTGCAAAACCTTACATATTTACAACAATCGCACCCGTCGCCCTGCTGCTTCGTACTCAAACACCCCTCCTGCATTCCCAAACACAGCTGGTTTAGCCTCAGACTTGATCACTTTTGGCACCCCTGCCTCCCCAGCTACAACATGTGCTGTGTAAAGCTCTTGAGGCACAGGCACCTCACCTAAACCCTCAGCTGCAGCAGCTGCTGCTACTGCTGAGTCCCCAGGGTTTGACCCTTGACTCAAGTTTGACCCATGGTCAAACATCCAACTCCAAGTCAACGCTGATGGTAACTTGACCAGGTTGACTTTGTCGGTTATGTCCTCACTAGTACCGCGCAGGTACGCCCGGAACTCCAAGTCATCCAGTGTCACCGGGGCTTTTGCCGGACCTAGTGACGGGTCTGCAGGGTTTAGTGGCGGCTGATCAGGGTTAAAGTTACTGCTAGACCTCAGGCACTTTGTGAGGTCTAAAGTTACTGAAACCTTAGCAGCGGGTGACATAGCCATCCAACATGCAATACCCGACCAAGCAGAACAGAAATTGGGTAACCGGCTTAGTGACCTCCACCCTTCGTCACTACCCATAGTCACTGGCTTGTAACTAGTCCCACCACTGCTACTGCTGGATTTCAGGAAAGCCATAATCATCCAAGGTTGCCCGACAGCTTTGCAATCCACTTCAAAGATCCGTGCTTGGAACATGTAGCCATCGTAACCTCTCTGAAGATACCTCACATATCTCCTCAGCGTCTCCTCTGCTGTGGCAGACGAAGGGTCAGCCGTCGTGGCAGACGCAGGGGTGACCACCAACCCCCCAGCTTCCATCCCAACCACCTCCATCTGCTGCAGCTGCCGGCCAGCTTCCCCCAGCACCCGCCGCCGTCCACCGTTATGCCATATACCACTCACCGACGATGGCACATATGCATAATCCAAGCTCCCAGGGTTTGTTATTTCCTGAGACCTAAACCACGGGGCTGTAGCAGACATCCTGAAAGGGCTGTAGCTCGGCACCACCGAGAAAAGCTGCTGCCCAGCAGATCTGAAGTTTACTTGCCAACACCACAGGAGGAAATCCACGTAGGCATGATGTAAGAAGAAGAGGGGGTCAAAGGAGGCAGGGGGAATGTCGCCCATGGTACCCCCAATTTCTTGATGCACCCAGCCGTGGACATCTTCCAGATTTGCAGCGCAAGACCTGCATGGGAATCAGAGGACACATCAGCATGACAGAGAGAGAGAGAGAGCTATGAGCGAAAGATCCGTGCAGGGAAGGCAGGAACCAACAGCATGCAGTCAGTCATCAGAGCAGCATATAAAGGGGGCCAACTTGTTCCTTTGCTCACTGGCTAAAACATTTTTTCGAATGGGCCAGGTGCGACGAAGGAGACGTATCTATAAAATGCAAAGTGCACCGCTGACATGCAGCACGGGCAGCGCAAAGACGGATGTTGCTTCCCGGTGCTGCAGGAAATGCTTCATGACACTCCCGGCTTGAAAGGCAACTGTAACTGTTAATAACTTGAGAAGGGTTTCGAGGCGGGCAGCCTGCATTGAGGCCATGCAAGCGTACCAGCATAGAAGCTCTGGTGCTTGCACAACAAGCACTCAATTTTTGAGTGTGGCTGTTACTCCAGCGCACATACAGCCCCTTTTCATCCCTGAACTTTCTCATCATGTGCTCCCCTTCCTGTGCAAATGATCCCTTTATTCATATCCCCACTACTTACTACTTCTCTGTACCCTTTTCTGAGTTACACAACAAGTATCACGCTATAGATGAAATTTATTGCACTTGCTTGCAACCCTTACACAGCACACTTCTCAGCATTCCGCTGAGGGCTTATCCCTTATGACCTTCCATCACCACATGCTGCTGGTGCAGGCACACCCAGTAGATGGTGCCCAATTTGGATAGAAAGTCCTAACCCCCAACCTATTCCTGCACCTTACTGTCCCAACCCTTACTAACCAGCATTCTCGTCTTCTCAAAAAGGAGATACCAGTGCTCATCTTAGCAGCCCATGAACCAGTACACTTTAATCAGCTGTATTGCATCCTCCCCTAACCCCCTTCCCAAAACCCTAAATCCTAAAGCTCTTCATTGCTCGCCCGCACCACTAAACCCCGATCCACTAAACAGCCAACCCCATGTCCACTTACGTGCTGCTGGTGTAGGCGCACCCCATCTGTCCCGCTGTCAACCAATTCATCACCCAAGGGTAGTAATACGCCCCTTCTAGACCAGCACTGGTAAAGCTGCTGTTCCGGGTCGTAGGGAGGAGCCTTGCATGGGGGCTGTTTGCCAAACCGCTAAAGGAGCGGAAGGGGTTGGAACGTGGGACAGATGCAGCTGTGGTGGTGGTGGCGGTTAAAGGCAAGACTCGGACGGTATTGCTGGCGACAAAACTATTGGAGGACCTGCAATCGTTAAACAAATAAACTATGATCCTCTACGTCTTTTTGGAAATTCTGAAAATCAGCTGGAGGTTGGGACAGATAATCAAAGCAGGGGAGAGTGCGTACGAGAAAGCAGGGTCTGTCATGCAGTGCTGAAACGAAGAAAGCATGGTACAGCAAATAAGGCAGCTTTCATTAACTCATTATTCCATTGCCTTTTATACTGATTATGGACATGAATTTGAAACGTATCATCTGCCCTTAAAAGCCTCCCTCCTGGCTTCATGCACTCCAATTGCAAGGAGTGAGGTTTGCCTGAATTTATTGCTGAATGATTCACTTCCTTGGCAGCCCTAACCACAGCCTCACCCACCAAAAACATATCCTGGACCCATTGGATGCATTGCAACCCCACCCAATCCACCACACGCCCTAGACCCCAACCTCACCCATTGGAGGCCTAAACCCTAACGTTGATAAAAACTTACTAGAACCACCATAATGTTCGATCCCCACCACTGGATGCCCTAAACCCTAAGCTCCCCGCTGGGAGCCCTAAACCCCAGCAGCTATTACAAGCCCCTAAACCCCAGCAGCTAATACAAGCCCCTAAACCCCAGCAGCTATTACAAGCCCCTGAACCCCAGCAGCATCCAGAAGGGACTCTGGAATCCTTTTGAATAAAATTCCAAACCCTAACCCTAGCCTTGCCATGCCGAAAGCCCTAAACCCCCAGCACTAGAACACCAACTCAAGCAGCTATTGGTAACCCTAAACCCCAGGTGCTATTGTGCCCTGATCCAACAAACCTAGTAGAAGACACTAAACCCCAGCAGCTATTGGCAGCTCAAAACCTCACCAGCACCAAAACCTACCCTGGAGTCCAGTCCCAATCAGGCCCAATCCCTAAACCCCAGGTTTCCCCCATCAAATACCCTAAACCCCCAGCTCCCCTGCCAGAAACCCTAAACCCCAGCAACTCACCCTAGTGTCCAGTCCCAATAGCACAGCCTCACTTTAAAGGCCTCAATGTTAAACATCTGATAACGAACGTCCACATTGACGAACTTTAATGCTGCTCTCCTGGCTGCTGCAAAGAGAGATTGTTCAACCTGCCAGAGATAGGCACGGTGCCAAGGGCCAAATCCAGCTTGCTGGTGGAGACCAAACCTGAGACACACAATTGGGCAAGGGACAACACAACTGAGTTCTCACAGAAACTAGGCACACATCAACAAGAACATACATGGAGTTGGTACAGCAAAAAGCGGGGTGCAAGCTAGGGGCTGAAGATGGGGTTTATGACAGGCTTGCTGGTGCTGAGAAAGCAAAGACCATTTAGCAGAAGCTCCGACCACCGAGATGTCTCATAGATGTCCGAAGTTTAAAAGTTTAGGTGCTGATTACCTGGGCTTTGTTCCACCTCGTCGTCCTTTGTGACAGCTTGAGGTGCGGGGCCTATGGCACTTATTGCTATGGCATATCATATAATGAAATAATAATAATAACAATGATAATAATAATAAAAATACCTGGCCGGGCCGAGAACATACATTGGTTGGCCTAGTCAGCTGGTTTGGCATTTGAGAGTTTGGACCTCAAGGGTTTGAAAGGCAACGAACCCTATTAATTTATAATTCCTGAACCAGCAGTCCGCAACTAGTGTGTGCCCACCACCATGCCATCATAATAGTATCTGCAACCCCAACCCGCCACAGCGCCTCATCAGTGGTCTGAAGATTTTCAGCTAAAGAAATGCAAAAATAGGGCCCAGCCCCAGCCCTCCATCCCCCCCCCACCCCTCCTCTCTGCTCTGTCCACCTCCCCCATCTCTTGCCATCCCATCTGAAAGTTCCCACGCTCCCCCTCCTCCAACCACCATATCCACCCGGCCAGCCCTCTTTACCAACCCGCAC